>VWYO01006316.1:132177-172441 GCA_013400275.1 Rhadina sibilatrix | reverse complement strand
CCAGCCCCCGCGCGGAAGTGGCGCCGGCGGGTCCCCCCGGTCCCTCGGCCCCGCGCTGCCCGCCTGCCTTGGGCCACCCGTGCGCGAATCCTCCGGCCCGGCGCGCCCCCGGGCCCCTGTGCGGCAGCAACAGTTGGAGCTCTCCGTCTTCGCTGTCGTGTCCGTGGGGCCCCCGGACCCGGGGGCTGCAAGGAGGAGCCCGGGATCGGGGCTGGATGTCCCCCCCGCCGGGGGTGGGGGATCGCTCCCCGAGCCCCGGTACCCGCCGGGTATAAATAGGTTCTCAGCCCATATGTGGGTCGGAGCCGCCGGTCTTCTGTGGGGTGGAGAAAAGGCAATTTCGTGGGGTTGGGGGCCGAGGAGCTGGTGCGTGTCCCTCCCGGGCCGGCAGAAGGGGCAAGATGGCATCGTGCTGGGGCCTCGGGGCCTCTGCCACCCTGTGGCAGGCTCCCTGTGTAGGGTCATCCCTCAGCCTCCCCAGGGACCCCGCAGCTGTGGGCAGGGGGCGGATGCGCGGCCCGAGGGAGCCGGTTATTTTTAGCGGCTGGGGGAGGGGAGCGAGCTGCTGCTCGCAAGCTGGCATCGCTTTTCTCTTCCCCTCCCAAATATCCCGCAGGCCCGATCCTGCTGTTCCTCACCGGCAGCCGCCAGCACCAGACCCCGCGTCCCGGTAGCCGGAGCAGCAGAGGCCCCTGTGACAGGAGCAGGGCCGAGCCTGGCTCGGCAGGCAGGTTTCCCTGCACTGACAGCCCCGGTGCCCCCCAAATGGATGAGGGGGATGATGCTCTTTGGCTGAGTCATCTCCCCTCTTTACCCTGAGCAGAGCTGTGAGGCCACAGCAGGGGCTGCAGCAGACCCTTGCCCGCAAGGATGAGCAGCCTGGCACAGCCGGGCCCTGGCACACACCAGCTAAGCCGGTCCTGGCTGCCATGGCCATTGGGTTACAGAGTGGGGTGCACACAGCTTTTGGGGACCCATTTCTCCGTGACCCTCCGTACCAGCCCTCTGGGCAGCATGGGAGTACAGCACAGGGAGCTGTGGCCAGAGGAGGGGGATGAGGAGCCCAGGCCCCATCACCTCCGTGTGTATGGACTGTTGCTGGAGTGCCACTGCTGTAGGCAGGGTATGGAGCAGCCCCTCCTTGCTCACCCAGCGATGCTGGGAGTGCATGGGGTGTGCAGGGGGCCAGCTGTCTGCCAGGATGAGAGCTGGTCCCAGTGCCGTGGGTGCTCATGGATGGATTTGATGCAATCCTTAGGACAGCTGTGCCCTGAGGATGCGCGTGCCCTGTGTATGTCACCTCCTTCCTTGTGCTGCTGCTGTGTGTGAATCCCAGAGTCACTTGATGTCCCTGTTCTGTACAGGGGCCATCATCTTGCCCACTCCCTGGGGAGCTCTGCCCTCTCCAAGCAGTGCTGAGCTGAGCTGCCAGTGCTGGCTAGCCAGGGCAGAGGCAGGCCCTGCGTGGCGGCTGCGCCTGGCATTCGGTGGGTTCACCAGTGCAGGTCTGCCCTGGCAGTGGCCAGAGATGGTTGTTTCAGTGAGAGAAGCCAGCTCCCGCTGGGGTGATCTTACTGCAGCAGCCAGAGGTTGGGAGACTGGAGCAGGGAAGGGGGGATGCACTACTAACCCATTCTCCTGCTGGGTGTTCACCTGGGGCAGGCAGAGTTGGGGGTTGCTGGGCATCTCCCAGCCTCAGAGAGGGAGTGTGTGCACCAACAGCTGCTTTCTGGCACAGCTTGGTGCTGCAGATGCTCCCCTGGGGTCAGTCCTTGCCCCCCATGCGCTTCCCTCCTGGCAATAGGTGGAACAGCAAACCCAGTGCTGCAGGGTGGGGGAGGAAGCAGAGACCCCAGGTTTGAGGACTCATGAATGTTGGTGGCCTGGAGGCGTCCCTGTTGTCCCTGGCAGCGGGGGCTGTTCAGAATCAGGATTACGGTAGGGTACAGCCATGGTTTTGGGACAGACTTTATTCATAGGCACTTGGTGAGGGCTTGGCCAGGCCATTTATAGATGGGTGGTGGGTGTAGGAAGACCTGCAGCATGGCCAGGCACTGTCCCTGGCCAGTGGCACCTCTTGTAAGGCCTTGTTCCCAGCCCATGACAGCTTTGGACCTTGCCTAGTGTGGTTGAGCTGTTCCAGGGGCTGCTCTGGGGTTTGGCCCTGATTCCCAGAGCAGAAATTCAGGCAGGAACCCTGGGATGATGGAGGTCTGAGCAGAGCAACATTGATGGCTCTTGGTGGAGGGAAGCCCAGGCTGTGGGGTCCCCTGGGGTACCCATGGCAGACCTGGGGATTGCTGGCTGTGCTTTGAGTCTGCTGTGACAGCAATCATTAAAGGATGGGCTCTCCCATGACTTCGGTATCTGGTTTAAACGTATGTTGGATGTAAAATTAGCAGGTGCTCTCTCAAAAGCCACCACAGGCACAGTTCAGGGTGTTTGCCTGCCTGCCCTGGGGCGCTTTGTGCCCATTCATTTGGGATGGGCAGGCAGCCACATTTGGAGCTCCTGGTGATGGAAGTGTGATGCCAGTTTGCTTGATCCTGGGGAAGGGTTGGTGGGCAGGTCAAGGCTCTTCTGGGGGACTGGTGAGAGCAGTTCTGTGCTGTTTTGGTGCTGCAGCACATTGGTGGGGCTCCCTATGGCATGGGCCCTGGGATGAGAGAAAGGGTGTAGGGAGAGCTGACAGCAGTGTGGCTGGATCTGTGCTTCTGCACTTTGTCCTGAAGAAGGAAAACTCTCCACACAGGAGCTGGCAGATCTGTCCCTTCCCCCTGGCTGGTGGCAGAGAGCTGGGGGAAACTGATAGTGCCAGAAAAAGAAAGGCTGAAATTTGGTGTGCTGGGGGCCTGTAACAATGCCTCTGCTGTGGTGCAGTGTCCCTAGGATCCTGTGCGTGTGGCCCTGCCAGCTCCTGCTGCCAGGGCTGGGAGGATGCTGGTACTGGATGCAGGAGGAGTCAGTTGGGTACTGCCCTGGCTCTGTGTGCTCTTTGCCCCCTTGTTCACAGCAGGTGTGGGGAGGGAGGTGTGGGTTTGGCAGGGGTGTGCTAGCCCAGCAGTGTCTCCATGAGTCCCTGTTGGCAGCACAGCTGGGGGGTGCCTGTTGCAGAACACCTTCCTCCACACTGGCTGCTGGCATGACCCAGTGCTCAGGTCAGACATCTTGTGCCAGTGGGAGGATGGCCCTGTCCCAGTGCTGTGTGGCCTTTGCATAGGGCACTGATGATGATGTGCCCTCTCAGCCCAGCACACAGGTGCCTGGCTGACACTGCAGGAATGGGGAGGACTGTGCTCTGTGTTCCTGGGTCTTCAGCTCAGGAGAGTTGTTGACAAACCCCAGCAGGGATTTCCTGCTCTTCCAGCCTCCCCAAGGCAGGACTCCAGCCAGCATGAGCACATCCCCACCCCTGCTGTGCCAGGGCTGTCAGGGGTAGGCATGTGCCCATGCTGGAGGCAGAGGGTAGTGGGACAGATGGACATAACTGGAGGTAACCAGAGGCAGAGGTGAGAGTGGCCAGGCCTTGGAAGGATGGGAGTTGGTAGCCCCTGGACCTGGCCTTCTCTGTCCCCATGGGATGGGTGACCTTGAGGAAACCTCTCAGGCCCACACCTGGGTGGTCACTATCAGTGGGTGTCATGGTCAGGTCTCCACTGGAGCTAGGCAGCTTAGCCTCAGGCATTTTGGGGTCTAATTTGCCCTTAGAGCTCTCAAGCTCATCTTTGCCAGTGATCATGGCTTTACCTGCCTTTACTTTCTGGCTGTAGGCAAAAGTGGCATTTAACAGTGATTAAAGTCTGGAGCCGTGAAAATGTAAAGGTATCTCTGCAGCCTTAAAATGCTATTGGAAAAGTTGGCTTCTGCAGGAGCTGAGAGCCCCATCCCTCAGGTCAGCACCTGCTGCCAGTTCCTGCTGGCACTGAGGGCAGCACTGGGTTTGGCAGAGGGGCTGGCATGGAGTAGGCAGCAGCTCCTTTCTCCCATGAGGAGCACAGGCAGACTGCCCTGTCCTCTGGGGGGTACATGCAGGGATTTTGGATGCTGTGTGTGAGGCTGCTTCACCTGTGTTGGAGCCCATAAACCCCCTTGCCAGGCTATGGGAGGGGGAGGCTGACATGGCAGGTTTGGGGTGCAGGGGTGTCACTGGAGTTGCCAGCTTGAGAGTCTTAGTATGGGAGTGCCCAGCCCCTGAGTGCCCCTCTCCCACACCGTGCTGGCTGGAGTCTGTGGCTGTAGGCATCAGGCATTGCTGGGGGCAGGCAGCAGGGAACTGAACGAGCTTTTGGGTGACAGTGATGAACAGGAAGAGCTGCCTCTGCCTGACCTGGCTGTCCTCACAAGGACTGCCCCCTGGGCTACTGGGACATGAGTGCTGCCACGTCCTGGGGACACCAGTGGAGTTGCGCAGTTGTCCATGAGCTGACACCCATGTCTGTGCTGACCCTGGCTCCAGCACATCTCCCAGCTGTCCCAGTTGTGGCTGGAGGGTGGGCATGGTGGCACCATTGGGCCAGGCCGTTTACTCTGCTCTGTTTGCACCACTGTCCTGTGGTGCTTATCTGGCCTTTTGACCTGGCTGTGTGGGAGCTTTGTGTTGCAGCAGGCGCTGCTGCTCCCTGCTCGGCCTCCTGGCAGCCTCTCTCTCCCATCTGACAATGTGGCAAGGGGCATTGAATCACTGTCCCAATGCTCCAGGAAAGATATGTCCTCCTGCCAGGGGCCAGCACCCTGCTATGGCACCCACCCAGCTCTGCCTCCCTGCTGGGGGAATTGGGCAGGACCCCACCACTCCCACCTCCAGCCAAGGGCAGGGCTGAAGATGGGACAAGTTACCCCACTGTCTGCAGAGTGACAGATGGACACCCAGCACCTTGTGCAAACGGTACTTAGGACCTCATCCTGCTCACATCCAACCAGGCTGAAATAAACGTGGCAGGGGATGTGGAAGGATTGAATGCCACCACCCAGGAGCTGTCCCTGGCCCCCACAGCCACTGTCACCTGGTACAAGGGCTCCTGGGACCAGTGTCCCACCCTCGGTCCTGCACCTGTGCCTTTGTCAAGAGAGAAGGGAGGCAGGGGATGGATGACAGGGCATGGCAGACTAGCTGGTGCAGTTATGGCCAGCTGCTGGCAGGGACCGGCCCTTTCTCTTCTCTCCTTGGCCCTCTCCTGCCTACTGGGGAGCATTTCCTTCTCAGCTGCTTGCATCCTGGCCTTTCCTCCTTGCTTCGTCCTACAATCCCAAAATATCCCCCAGTGTCTTGCACCTGTGGGCAGGGACCCCACCATCCCCGGGCTCTGCTGGTGTCTCTGCTGTGTGCCTCTCTGGAAGTCTGAGGCTCTCTTGGGCCCCACTGCATGCCAGTGCCCCACTGTGGGTGTGGAGCAGCCCGGGCCTCCCCACTCTTGGGAGGTTCCCATGGGGGCAGCCCTGGGGGCCAGGGGGCAGCGTCAGTCCTAGAGGTGCAGCTTGGTAAATAGTCATATGCTACCGTGTCTGCCCATCACCATGTCACTCTGGGTGCAAAGGTGTGGGACGGCCCGCTGTGACAGAGGGTTATGTGGCAATGTAGAAGGGGCTGGGGACAAGGGACATTTCTGGGGATGGAGATGAGCAAAAGTCAATGACCTCTGTCAAAAAAATAAATAACGATAAGCAGGTTCCAACAAGCTGTTGCCATCCAGGGCAGTCTCCACACGAGCCTGGTACAGGCCAGCGTGGGTGTGTGGGGATGGTCCCCCCGGTGCCTGGGCACAGAGGCCCTGTTGTGTGCCTGGTAAACAGGCGGGGGGGTGGGGCAGGGGCCACGGGACAGCAGTGTGTGTCAGGGTGTCCCCTGCTATCCTTGTGTAGGAACAGTGACACCAGGGACTGTCCCTGGGACTGATGTTATCAGAAAGATGAGGATTCTCAGGCACTGCTCCTGGGGGCATCTCCTCCAGTCCTTCTTCCTCTCCAAAACCAGAAACTCTGGCATAGTGAGTGCAGCATGGGCAGCACCCGTGGGTGCAGTTGTGCTCATCCTACAGAAGTAGCACTGTGGCTATTTGCTGGTAGGGACCTGGGTGCAGGCCTCCCTCTGCCTGCTGCCATTTGGGGCTGCTCTGACTTTCTTGAGAGAGTGTTGGCAGCGTCTGAGTGGGGCATCATGGAGGTGATGTTGGAGAAAGGAGGGCCGGATCCCATCACCTGTTGGCAGCTGCATCTTACATGTTAAAGTCCATTCTGGTCACCCCATGGGCTTGCCCATTAGTGCTGGTCATTGGTGGGAGGCTTGTGTGGGTGGTGTAGAAAGCTTTCTCCCAGTTCTGGAGCTGGGCTCTGCCTTTCCCATGGGTAGCAACAGGTTTCAGGGTCTCAGCAGCTGCTTTGGGTCTGATCTGGCCCTGGAGTGAGCTGAGGTTGGCTCACCTCACCCTGTGCTTCAGTTTCTGAACCTGCAGTGGTTCCCTGCTGCTGGGCAGCAGGGCTGTGATGTGTTTGGGCACTCCAGTGCAAAGTGGCAACAGCTGTGCTGGCAGTGTGCCGGGTGCTTGCTCCTGCTGGTGGCTGGAGATGCTGATGCCTATCCCCAGGGCCTCTGGGCACAGAGCCTAGCCTAGACTTCAGAGCCACTGTGGCCAGGAATTCCTGGGAATTTGCTGTTATTTACCATATGCTGCCAGTGGAAATTCTTGCAGCCAGAGCCTTTTGGGAGGGCACAGAAGGGGTACCAGGATGGCCCAGTTGCACCTGGAGCTGGTGCCAGGGCCTGACTGAAGGTCTACTCTCTGCTATTAGACTCAGCTATTGAACCTTCTTAGATCCAACAGTGGCACAGGTGATAAGGGGATGTGCTGCTCCAAACTATGAGGGCACTAGCCTTCAGGACTTGAGGTCTTCTCCCTGAGCAGCCCCAGCTATGGTCAACCATTGAGGCTGAGCTCAAGCCCCAGCCCCCTGTTTGCACTGCTGGAGGAGGCATCCATCCCCTCTGTGTACCCTGCCCTGTCCTGCAGTGCTCTGGACAGGCTGGTGCAGGCAGGACGTTGTGGGATACGCAGGAACCTGTTTGCCACTGGCTGAGTTGTTTCAGAGCCACCAGCCATCTGCAGTATGTGGACACAGTGCTGCACTGCACCAATGCCTGGCGACCCCTGTACTGCCCATGCTTCTCCCTGGTGGCTGGGTTCTGTCTCTAAGCATCCTGTTTCCTCTGCTCTGTGTTGTCCCCAGTGGGTGCTGACCTTTGAGATCTTCATCCCCCTGGTGCTCTTCTTCATCCTCCTGGGGCTGCGGCAGAAGAAGCCAACCATCCCTGTGAAGGAAGGTGAGTCCCAGCAAGGCAGTGCTTGGGGCACTCCCACACTTGGGGGCACCCTGAGGCCCTGGGGAGGTGCTCCAGCCTGGGGGCAGGGGGTACCTAGAGAAGCCTTTTGGAGGACATTGCATTGGACAGGGACTACAGCGAAGGACTTGTGGGGCAGATGTGGTGAGTGGAAGCAGCAGTCTATCCCAGCCTGGGGAGGCTCCCCTGGGGGTGGCAGTACCAACCAGCCTGTGCCTGTCATCGGTGTGGACATTTTGTGCGGAGAAAGGGAAGCTGGATGGTGCTGGAACAGCCACAATCCCCCCAAGTAGTCAGGGGTCAGCTGGAATGGCTCTGGGAAGGGCTCCCCAATGTGGGGGAAGTGACCTACAGAAAGCCCTACGCGGGCCTCGGGGTGCTCAGAGGCCTGGCAGGATGGTAAATTGATGGGACTGAACTGAGGGCTCTGGGAGAGTTCCAGCTGGAGCTTTGGCCTGGGCTCTGGTGCCCGCAGGCTGTGCTGCTGGGAGGAGGCAGCTGAGTGAAGCTGCCAACTCGCAAGGGCCTGTGCATGCCCACCTTGATGGGTGCCTTGGCACAGGTGGCACAGCAGGGCCAGGGGAGATCTGGGCCCTGTGGTGACCACAGGTAACGATGGTTTGAGCCTGTGTTTCAGCGTGTGCCGGCGAGGGAGAGCCCAGCTGCCAGTGCGGTCCGGCTGCGGCAGGTGCTGCCCGTGTTCCTGCCTGGGCACTGACATGCGCTCCGTGTTGTGTGGTTTTTGGTTTGGTTTTTCATTCTTTTCTGCTCATGTTTTCTTTTTCTTTCCCACCGTCTCCCCTGCCTGCCTGCCCTTCATGCCTCAACTGCATGCACCAGTCTGTAAGTTGGTGGGACGGGTGGGCACCTCCCCCCATTCCCTTGCCAGTGCTGGCCTTGTAGTGTGGGGAGGAAGAGCCTGGTTTAGATCAACTCACTCTGGCCTAATCCATGCCTCTGTAAACCCCTTGCCTTCCTCCACAACTGGTGAAGATGAGCTTGGGCAGCACAGTGTGGCCCCTGCCTGTTCCTCCCTGGGGACTGACCAGCTGTGGTGGTGTACCCACTTGGTTGATAGTGCTGGGTTCCCCAGGTGCTGGAGCCACTGATGGCCGTGTCCCCAGCCTCTTGGGCAGCATAGGGCTCTCCAGGCCAGATGGAGGCTTGTCTTACCCCTTCTTCTTGGCTGCCTCCTGGAGCAAAGTCTGCTGGGTCCTGTCAACAGTGTGGTCACCCAGTCTTGCCCAGTCGCCAAGGGGTTGGAGCTGGCTCCCACCCTGGCACCAGCAGCAGGTCCCTGTCTTTGCCCCTCATGGCTGGGACAAGCTGGGATGTGGCACTAGAGGAGCCTCAAGGACAGCAAGATGCCATGGACTGACTTTGTCAACAAACCACATGTGTGGGTTCCACCACCCCAGCAGGCTGCTGGCGTATCCCATGCTGCGCCTGTCCCTTGTTCCTGCCAGAAGCCCATATTCACCAGTTTCTGCCAATGGTGGCCTTGCTAACAGTACTTACCTATCTCTAACCACAGGGTCATCGACAGGGTGGCAAAAACAGGGTCCCTGCCTGACACTGCCTGGTGACAGCCTGTGGACAACCCCATCAGGCAGGGGCATTCTGGGCTTACCCTGCCCTGGGGAAGGACACAGGAGGGTTCTCGCAGGGATGATGGCTCAGTGCCAGTGGAAGGGGGAAGGTTTGCCAGCCCTTTGCTGCTTCTTGTTTCTTCCATCTCCCTGCTCCTTGTCTCCATTTCCACCCACCTCCAGCCACCGGACCTTGAGGCAGCTGGGTTGTGGGGAGGCTAGGGGCTCTGGGAACTGCAGGTGACAAATCTGTTTTCCCTGTCGTATTTTTCCTCCTTTTCCTCTGGAGATTCACCACTGCCTTTGAGGCTACTAACAGGAGGGGCTGGGAGCCTGAAAGAGGTTGGTGGCCATCCTGGGGGCAAGTGGCAGAAATTGGCATTGTCGTGGGGCTCAAGGGAGCCATCACCCAAGGAAGAGTGGGTGGGGGCCAGAGGACTGGAGCCAGGGGTGCTGGAGCTGCCTGCAGCCCCACAGAGTCACCAGCCAAGACAGCCCTGGTGGGAAAGCTGCTGACTTCTGATCATGGCCGCCAGCCTCCCATGGACTCACAGACCCCAGTGTGTGCTTTTCTGAACTGAGTGTATGTTTCTCTGGTGGCCCCTTCCCCCTCCCTGCCTCTTTGCCTCTTCTCCCTGCTGCCCACACTTTCCTTGGCTTCTTCTGCACTCTTACTGGCTCCAGCTTTCTACACGGCGGCCCCGCTCACATCAGCTGGGATTCTGCCGGTCATGCAGTCCCTGTGCCCCGACGGCCAGCGTGATGAGTTTGGCTTCCTGCAGTACTCCAACTCCACGTGAGTCCTGCCCTCACCATGCACTTCCTCTCCCAGCCCTCATGTTCCTGCACAGAGCCTGCCTCTTTCCACACTGGTGCTGCCACCCTAGGGCTGAGGCAGAAGTTGATATCCCCCAAAGTGCTTGGGTGCAGACCACTGTGTCCTTGGTGCAGGGGATACCTCAGTCTGTTCTGCTGTGGGCTCCCAGGTGTTCGGTGCTGGGAGGAGGATGGAGATAGCCCTTGGAAACACCTTGAGGTGCTGGGGCTCTTCTCTGAACCCTGGCACACTAGATTTCAGTGCTCAGCCAAGGGCAGTGGTGCCCTGTTTCAGACAGGACTGCTGTCCCCTGCACCTGAGGGGCTCTTTCCCCCAGAGCTCTGGGGAAGTTGTCCCCATCCCTCTGTCCCTGAAGCCTGGGCGGTGCTGGGCTCTCGCAGGGTGACACAGATTCTGGAACACCTCAGCGAGGCAGTAGAGCAAAGCAGCCTCTTCGACCCGCAGCACCCAGGACTGGAGGAGGAGCTGGAGTCACTGCGCCGGCACCTGGAGGCCCTCAGCAGCCCTGAGCCCAGCTCCATGGAGACCCACTTCAGCAGCCAAGCAGGTGAGTTGTGCTCTGCCTTCCCCTGCTGCCTGTATGGGCAGAGACAGGTAGCACCAGCTTGCATGGTGCCCAGCAAAGTGATGGGGTGTGTGGCAGTGCCCTGCCACTGTCCTGTATTGCTGCATTGGGCAGGGCCAGCTCTGAGGCCACGCCACGTCCCTGATGCTGGTGGTTGCTCTGACCTCCGACGTTGTTCCTTTGCAGGATCCAGCTTCACACTGGCATGGGCAGCCAAAGACCAGGGCGAGCTGCGGCGCTTCCTGATGCAGAACCTGTCCCTCCCCAACAGCACAGCTGAGCTGCTCCTGGGCTCCAGCATTGACCTGCGGGAGGTGGGTGACCTCTGAGTTTGTGCTGCCCTGTGAGTGGCACCCAGCTGGGATTTGTCCTTCCCTGCCACCCTATGCCAGGGCCTTGCTGGATGAGCAGGTGCAGCAGTGGTGCTCCACTCTTGGCACACCTGGCAGTCCTGCTCTCATCTTGGTGCAGGTGTACCGACAGTTTTTTGATGCCTTTCCTTTGGTACCTGATGAGACCCATGAGCGAGACCTGTGGGATGGGTTTGGCCCCAGCAAGAAGATGATGCAGCTGGAGGTGAGGAGCAGTGCAGCATACAGGGGACATGGTAGGGTAGAGCCCATCCTCTTGTCTCCTCCATATCCCACCCCAGGTGATCTGGGGGTGTCTGTCCCAGTTGAGGGGCCATGACAGAACATTGTCAGGGGGCAGAGCAGCAGCAGGGAAGGCTGGGGTCCATCCTGGTGCTGCCACAGTTCCCCCAGTGTTATGAGACACGCTAGTTTACCATTGCATTGGGGATTGGCGCTGCCTGGATGGTGGCTGTGGAGGGAGCAGAGGAGATTGTCCCCCCTTGCATCTGGCATGCAGGGGACCCCTGCTCCCTGCAACTGCACATCCCTTTTCTTCCCCTCCCTATGGAGATGGTGGATGCTGTGGGGCTATTCATGTATGCTTAGGGACACAAAAGGAGGGGGACCTGCGGGAAGTCCACATTTTACCAGCCATCCCTATTCTTCATCTTGCAGAAGAGCCTCCCCAGTGGCTGGAGGAGCCTGCAGAAAGGGCTGGTTCACAGGGTTCTGCGGGACCCAGTGGCAGCCCCACACCAGCCGGCACTGCTCCACATGCTCTCCCAGGCTCTGGGCCTCACCAGCACTGCTGTGGCACCTGCCATCTCTGATAGCCCCCAGGCCTTCATCACTGAGATGGAGGTGAGCACCTCACAGGGCAACCTGGGCTGCTCTGCCAGAGCAGGCGCTGCAGAGCTGTCCCTATGACTTCCTGCCCTGTAGAATGTCCTCTTCACCGGGCCAGTGCTGGAGCAGCTGACATGTGAGCAGAACCCAGGGACACTGCACCGCCTCCTGCGTGTGTCCCCCAGGCAGCAGCCGCTGCTGGCAGCATACCGGGCACTGGCCTGCAATGGCAGCAGAGCCACTCGCCAGGAGCGCTTTGCCCAGCTGGCCTCCAAGCTCCAGGAGCAGCTGGACACCCCCAAGATCGTCAGCAGGGTGAGAGCTGGGCAGGTGGGGCAGGCTGGTGGCAGGGATGAGACTTGGGCAGGGTTTTATACTCAGCTGGCACTGTGTTGGGATGGGGAATAGTTACGTGGCCTGGCTTCTCCTGGTCACCCCCTTCTCTGATAAGAGCACCACCCGACCCAGCTCCATGGTAAGATCCCAGGTGGTTTTCCCTCTAGCATTTGCTTGAATGCTGCCTATTGGATAGGACAGTGTTTCCTTGGATCCCACCCCACCAGGACTTTCCCCACACCATCTGGTTTTGGTGGTGTTGAGGTAATAAGTTGGTCCCCCAAATCAGCTGCTTGGAGGGACCTATGACCCTCCACTGGCCCTTGCCCACATAGCTCCCAACACCCTCACTTCATGGCACAAGAACCAGGCACTGCCCATGTCCCTTTACTGCCCAGCACAAACCAGGCAGCTCACCAGAACATGATGGTGGCCACAACACCTTCCTAGGTGTTGTGTTCCCAACATATTCTTAGGTGTCCCTGCCAGCTTCTCTCCCTAGAACCAGCAAAGGCCTTGGTGGCACAGCCCAAGCCTGACTCTGAGGTCTTACTGCTTGTCCCACCCAAGCTCGATGTGTCCTTTGTAGGAACAGAGGACCACCCTTCCTCTCTTGAGTAATATCTTGCGTCCTCACACAAGTCCCTGCCAGCATTTGCCACCATTCTCACTGCCTCATAGCCACCATGCACAGCAGTGAGTCCAGGGCCTTACCTCAGCACAGGTCTGACCCAGAAAGTGGAGTTGCTATTGCTTGGGGTCCTTGTTGGTCCCTTCCTAATGGCAAGTAGGACCCTGTTGTCCCAGCAGTAACTCCTTGTCCACTCGTACTTGCAGCTGAAGCTGGAGGAGGTGAACAGCACAGCCACCCAGCACCGCCTCCGTGCCCTACTCGAGGACCTCGTGGAGATGGAGAAGGTTCTCCGGGATGTGGACATCCTCTCAGCACTGGCTAAGCTGCTGCCCAGGGGAGCCTGTGCCAGCAAGGCCCCGCCACCCACGGCCAACAGCACCAGCTGGGCCAGTGCCAATGCCACGGCTGGCAATGCCACGGCAGAGGAGGAGGAGGGCACCGGGGAGGGCCCATCTGGCACTGACAACCCCCAGGGGCAGTTCTCAGCATTCGTGCAGCTCTGGGCAGGGCTGCAGCCCATCCTCTGTGGCAACAACCGGTAGGAGTGCTGGGGGATGGCTCCAGGTCCTCCCTGCACAGGCCAGGGGTGTCACCCCTTGCTGAGCAGGCAGGATGGGTGCTGTGTTGCCCTTGGCTGTGCTGCAGCCAGGGATGCCCCCTGTGTTGGACAGCACCACGCAGGCATAGAGTCAGTGTGAGGGCCTGTCATGGGCAGGGGTGGAGATTGCCTGCAGCAAGGGGTGCTGAGCCTGAAACAGAGTGGAAAGCCTGAGCTCCCTTTGCAGGACCATCGAGCCTGAGGCACTGAAGCAGGGCAACATGAGCTCATTGGGCTTCACCAGCAAGGAGCAGCGGAACTTGGGCCTCCTTGTGCATCTGATGACCAGCAACCCCAAAATCCTCTATGCACCTGTGGGCACTGAAGTGGACAAGGTCATCCTAAAGGTGAGGATGCACAGGCTAGGACCCCTGTCCTTCTTCTCCCACCAGTCCTGCTCTGCAGATGGACTGTGTGGTAGGGAAGAGGTTGACTTCCAGACACAGGCAGTGGGAGGTGGGCAGGTATTTCCATGGCTGCTAGCCATCCCAGAGAGCAGGAAGCCCCTGCTTCTGCCTGCTGTGTGACTTTCTGCCTGGCCCCCAGGCCAATGAGACCTTCGCCTTTGTGGGCAACGTCACCCACTACGCCAAGGCATGGCTGAACATCTCCCCTGAGATCCGAGCCTACCTGGAGGAAGGCAGGCTGCAGAGGCGCATCCACTGGCTCCAGCAGGTAGGACAGGGATTTACTGCCCTGGCAGTGGAGAAGGGGTTGTCCTCCCCCCAGATACCCTGAGGTTCCTCATGTGGTATCCAACTTGCTCTTGTGGAGACTAGTCTGGATCCCTGCACAGTGTGCACCCTGTCCCCCATCCCCAGGAGGAGCTTTTGGCAGCCCTCATGGTCCTAACTGTGTCCATGGATGGGGGACAGTGGCCTGAGAGGTAGGGCATACCCCAACTTCTCCCTCCCATGTCTTCCTCTCTGTCTCAGTTGACCACTAACCTCCACAAGCACCCAGAGATCCTGAATGTCTCCGACAATGATGCTCTCCACAACTTTCTCACTGGCAACTTCTCCCTGCCCAATGCCAGCATCCTGCTCCAGCAGCTGGATACCATCGACAATGCTGCCTGCGGCTGGGTCCGCTTCATGGCCAAGGTGAGGTGGAGCCCACCTGTGGGAAAGTTGAACCACTGATAGCCAGGCTCTGTTGGGCTGAAGAGGGTCAGATCCACTGGGACCTTTTTAAGGGACAGGAGCCCTGGGGGAGGTGGTGGCTCCTGCAGTGTCCAGAGCTTTGGGGTAGATGTCTAGGGTGGAGGTGCTCACGTACTGTTGACTTCAGTCTGGGGTTGGCTTTGGGTGGCACATGCTGTATTGTGTACACACTCCGTGCTAGAGCCATCTGGGGCCTTGGGGTCCAGCATGTCCAGAGAAGGGCAGTGGAGCTAGGGTGGGTTCTGGAGCACATGTCTGATGAGGAGGGACTGAGAGCTGGGGGAGCTCAGCCTGGAGAAAAGGAGGTTTAGGAGGGACCTTCTAAGTCTCTACAATTACCTAGAAGGATGTTGCTGCCAGGTGGGGGTTGGTCTTTTCTACCAAGTGACAAGTGACAGGACAACAGGAAACAGCCTAAAGTTGTAGCAGGGAAGATTTAGATTGGATTTTAGGGAAAATTTCTTCACTGAAAGGGTGGTCAGCACTGGAACAGGCTGCCCAGGGCAGTAGTACTACCCTTGTGTTCAAAAAATGTGTGAATTCGACACTTGGGGGCATGGGTTAGTGCTGGCTTGATAGTGTTTGGGTTAATGGACTCAACGATCTTAGAGGGCTTTTCCTATCTTAGTGATACTATGACTCTCTTCCCACTAGGTCAGCGTGGACATCTTCAAAGGCTTCCCGGACGAGGAGAGCATTGTCAACTACACACTGAACCAGGCCTATCAGGACAATGTCACAGTCTTTGCCAGTATGTCCCTGGGAACCAGTGCTTCTCAGGGGTCCCTGAAACTTTGCCCTTCTCCAGCTGTGCCCTGGAGCCACTGGCAGGATGTGGGTCCCTAAGTGCACGTGTTGGGTGGATGAGGGGGCTGAGTATCTCATGGTGCCCATCCTCTGCCCCATGCTGCTGTCCTGGCTTTTCCACTGACACAGCCTGCTGTCTGTGTGCCCTCACGTTCCATGGGGGTCTCACATCCCCAGCCATGCCACCTGTCTCATCCATGGCAGCCCTCACAGTGTCCTCCCCATCCCTGCCTGTTGCTGTGGGCCAGCTGATGTGGCTGGCCCCTGTGGACTCCCTGCCTCTTCTGCTGCCCACAGGTGTCATCTTCCAGACCAACAGGGATGGCTCATTGCCCCCCCATGTCATGTACAAGATCCGTCAGAATTCCAGCTTCACAGAGAAGACCAACGAGATCCGGCGGGCATACTGGCGGCCTGGCCCCAACACCGGCGGCCGCTTCTACTTCCTCTATGGCTTTGTCTGGATCCAGGGTAAATGTCAGTGCCCTGCCACAGCTGCCCATGGCCCTGGCCCCTGTGTGTTCAGCCTGGCCTCTCTTTCTCTTCCACAGACATGATGGAGCGCGCCCTCATCAACACATTTGTTGGCCACGATGTGGTGGAGCCTGGAAACTATGTACAGATGTTCCCGTACCCATGTTATACCCGGGATGAGTGAGTAACACTCACCTGCAGGACCCTCCTCCTTCCACTTTGAGGGCCAGGATACTTTAGCTGGGAAATGGGAACAGGTTTGGGGGCCTGAAAGAGATTGGTGACACTGGGCGTGATGAGCAACCAGTTAAGTCCAGTTCCTTGGACTACCAGGCTCAGGAGGCAGGGGGAAAGTAAAGGAATGGCACATGGATCTATTGGTGGTTATGGATTACAGTGATGTGGAGGCAGCACCTGTAGAAGTCCCAGAGCCATCAACACTCCTGGGCAGGAGGTTGGAGAGGGCCCCATCCACACCAAGGATAGGCAGGGCGCTCCCTGGGCTGAGCCCATGGCTACTACCTGCCTGCAAAGGCCTGCCAGCCATGACACTGGATTGTCCTGTGGGCTCACTGGGGAAGTTCTTTTAGGGTGCTAAGGAGGTGCTAGGTTAGAGACTGGTTGTTCCTGAGTGGTGGGAGAGCCCCTCCAAGGCCCCATGCCCCAGGGTCTCTGCAGGTCTTTGTGGCAGTGCCATCATCCAGTTCTCCCCTCTCTTCCTCTATCTCATCAGCTTTCTCTTTGTCATTGAGCACATGATGCCCCTCTGCATGGTGATCTCCTGGGTCTACTCAGTGGCCATGATGATCCAGCACATTGTGACAGAGAAGGAGCATCGCCTGAAAGAGGTAAGGATGGTGGGAGAGATTCTTGGGGAGGAGTATATCTGAGGGCATATCTGAGTCCTACATTCTGTGTTGTGTCCCTGGTCACCTTCCTTGTATTTCTGGGTTACATGAGCTAAGGTGGATGCAGATCCCAAATCCCTAGGCTGAGCTGGTCCTTCTGAGTGTCCCCAGCATGAGATGAGCCCTGCCCAGCACTGGAGGGAGCTGAGCTCCTTGGCACTCCAGTACAGGGTGCTGTGTCCTGCCCACTCCCAGCAGCTCCCTTGGTGCTACCCCTTGCCCTCCCAGCCCAGTGAGAATGTAAGCAGGGGTGCACAGGGTTGGGGACAGCCCTGCTGAGTAGTTTGGCCTCACAGGTGATGAAGATGATGGGCCTGAACAATGCGGTGCACTGGGTGGCTTGGTTCATCACTGGCTTTGTCCAGCTCTCCATCTCAGTCACAGCACTCACTGCCATTCTCAAGTATGGCAAGGTCCTGATGCACAGCGACGTCCTCATCATATGGCTCTTCCTTGCCATCTATGCTGTGGCCACCATCATGTTCTGGTGAGCTGCCCGGTCTGTGCTGGGCAATAAAGGGACATGGGCAGTGCCTGGTTCTTGTGCCATGAAGTGAGGGTGTTGGGAGCTATGTGGGCAAGGGCCAGTGGAGGGTCATAGGTCCCTCCAAGCAGCTGATTTGGGGGACCAACTTATTACCTCAACACCACCAAAACTAGATGGTGTGGGGAAAGTCCTGGTGGGGTGGGATCCAAGGAAACACTGTTCTCCCTGCAGCTTTCTGGTGTCAGTGCTCTACTCCAAGGCCAAGCTGGCCTCCGCCTGTGGCGGCATCATCTACTTCCTCAGCTATGTGCCCTACATGTACGTGGCCATCCGGGAGGAGGTGGCACATGACAAGATCACAGCCTTTGAGAAGTGCATTGCGGTGAGTTGGCTGCAGCAGCTGGGGACATGCTTAGTCCCAGGTTTGCCTCAGGCACCTCATGTCTACTACAAAGCCACCATGCTGTCACCAAGCCCTGGGCAAACCATTGCCTGTATAAACCCAACTCTCTGTGGGGCTTTGGAGGTATCTCCAGAAGGTTTGGTGCCTCTCAGGGCCAGGAGCATTTCCATGGGTCTGGGTGGGGCAGCACTGGGCAGGAATTTACCCCAGCCTGTTCTTCTGGAGCTGGCCTGTGGTTCCTGCTGACCTCCCATTTCATTCCCTCCACCTCTTCACAGTCCTTCATGTCCACCACGGCCTTCGGGTTGGGCTCCAAGTACTTTGCGCTGTATGAGGTGGCTGGTGTGGGTATCCAGTGGCACACCTTCAGCCAGTCACCCGTGGAAGGAGATGACTTCAACCTCTTGCTGTCCATGATGATGCTGGTCGTGGATGCTATAGTGTATGGTGTGCTCACGTGGTACATCGAGGCTGTGCACCCGGGTACGTGTGGGCAGAGGGGTATGAGGGCACCCCAGACCTTACAGGAGCCTCTTTGCTGGAGAACACCTGCCCGCGTGTCCTCATCTGCTGGTGTCAGCCAGGTGTCTCAGTTCAGGGGCCAGCAGTAGCAAAGCCAGATGTCCACAGCTGAGATACCAATCCCCCTTTACTCCCCCTTGTGGAAGCATCTCAGTTGCTCCCGTTTTTTTTTCATTGTAAAGCTAAAGCATGAGCCAACCCAAATCCCAAAGGACTTTGTTTCCTGGCATAGCCCAGAGAGCTGCCCCAAGCCCAGCTGGCTAGAGTGTTCACAGCCCCCACTCTGCAGTGGTGACGTGACCTGGGAAAACCCCCAAGCCTATGCCCATGCTGAGCTCTGACCCAGTCCTCAGCAGCTTCTGCATGGCCCTGACTCGCTGGGGCTGTGGTTGCAGGCATGTTCGGCCTGCCACGGCCCTGGTACTTCCCTTTCCAGAAGTCTTACTGGCTGGGCAATGGGCGTGTGGAGACCTGGGAGTGGACCTGGCCGTGGTCACGCACCACCCGCCTCAGCATCATGGAGGAGGATCAGGCCTGTGCCATGGAGAGCCGGAGGCTGGGTGAGGGCAGCTGGGAGCAGCAGTGGGTGGCACAAGGGTGTCCCTGGCTCTGCCACAGGGTCTTACCTTGGCCGTAGACCCCGTGCTCTTTTCAGGGCAGGATGCTGGGCCAAGCATTGTGGCCTCTCTGGGAGCTGCCATTGTGGCGTGGGAGGGGGAAAATTGGTGAGAAGCAGAAGGGAAGGGACCACCAGCTGGCATAGCCCCCATGGGATGGAGGCGGGTTGATTCATTCCCAGGGAGCCCCACTCAAAGCCTGGCTTCCCTGCCCTCCCCTGGCTCCTCACCATCCTACTGTCACAGCAGAGGAGACAAGGGGCATCGAGGAGGAGCCGACCCACCTCCCCTTGGTCGTCTGCATCGACAAGCTCACCAAAGTTTACAAGACGGACAAGAAGCTGGCGCTAAACAAGCTGAGCCTCAACCTCTACGAGAACCAGGTCGTGTCCTTCCTGGGGCACAATGGTGCAGGCAAGACCACCACCATGTGAGTGCCTGTCCAGGCAGAGAGAGATCATGTTCCTCTGGTCAGCTGCAGGGTGTGAGGCAGGGGCTTCAGGATGTCTCTGCAGGGCCCTGTGGCAGCTGCCCAGAGGACAGCAGTGTTGGGTGTGGGGCTGGCACAAACATGCAACAGGCAGTAGGCTTATGGCCCTGTGCTGATACTGCTCTGCCTGGGGCCCAGCAGGTGCTCCCAGAGGTGGTGGTTGGGACTAGGGCCAGACTGAGGAATATGAGCTCTCTCACACAGTTGCCTTTCTCCTCCATCCAGGTCCATCCTCACTGGCTTGTTCCCTCCAACATCGGGCTCTGCTACCATCTATGGCCACGATATCCGTACAGAGATGGACAAGATCCGGAAGAACCTGGGCATGTGTCCCCAGCACAACGTACTCTTTGACAGGCTGACAGTGGAGGAGCATCTCTGGTTCTACTCTCAGCTCAAGAGCATGGCAGAGGAGGAGATCCGCAAGGAGATGGACAAGTAGGCACCCTCCAGCTCCTTTGTCATCATCCATGCCTTTGGCATGAGTGAGTCTCCTTCCTGCTGGCTGTGCCATGGGGTTAGTCTGGTGGCAGAGGTGTCCCATGGAGCAGCTCCACCAATTGTTTTCCCACCCTTGGAGTGTCAGGCCGTGGAAGTGAGCAGAAGATGCTCATAGCCTGACTGTAGCTGGACAGTCCCAGCAGCTGAAGGTCGCAGATGCCACGTGGGGAAGAGGAATTACATACTCCCCACAGGCAATGGGCACCTGTACAGCACCCGCCCCCCCAGCATTCCTGGTGCTTCTGCCCTGTCCCTAGGATGATTGAGGACCTGGAACTCTCCAACAAACGGCACTGCCAGGTGCAGACTCTCTCAGGCGGCATGAAGAGGAAGCTGTCGGTGGCCATTGCCTTCGTGGGTGGGTCGCGGGCTGTTATCTTGGATGAGCCCACAGCAGGTGTGGACCCATATGCCCGAAGGGCCATCTGGGACCTCATCCTCAAGTACAAGCCAGGTGAGCAGAGCTGGGCAGAGCATAGCATGCTCCTCTGTGGCAGCCGTGGCCGCTCTGCTGAGGCTTTTTGCTGCCGTCAGGGAGGACCATCTTGCTCTCCACACACCACATGGATGAAGCTGACCTGCTGGGGGACCGCATTGCCATCATCTCCCATGGGAAGCTCAAGTGCTGTGGTTCCCCACTGTTCCTCAAGAGCACCTATGGTGATGGCTACAAGCTGACAGTGGTGAAGAAGCAGTCGGACATCAGGAATGGCACAGGTCTGGGGAGCAGTGGGACCCTTTCTTAAAGGAGTAGATGGCACCAGGCCACCTTCAGCCCAGCAAAGGAGAAGTCAACACCCAAGTACTCCTGTCCTGAGTCTCCTTAGGTCATATGGAGGGCAGGGGTGTAGGAGGTCCCGTTGCTCAGCCTTAATTTTTCCCAGCTGGGTCCTTGGCCAGACCTTACACAGTGTATTTGTCTCCAGGTGCTGGTTCTGTTGCACCTGTGGGTTGCCCACTGAGATGTCCAGTGTGGGCCACATTGCAGAACACCATCCCCAGGCCAGTCAGGGTGACAGGGAAGCCCCTATGGCCATGGGGAGTAGGGGAAATGTGGTGGGTCTTGGTGGCAGGTCAGGTATAACTGACTGATGGATGCTGTCCCTCTGCCCCAGAGCCAGGCCAGCCACATAGCCCCCCAGGCCACTCCTCTGTCAGCCCCTGCTCTGAGCCTCGTGTCTCCCAGTTCATCAAGAAGTACGTGGCCTCCTGCCTCCTCATCTCAGACACCAACACAGAACTCTCCTACATCCTGCCCAGTGAGGCTGTCAAGAAGGGCTGCTTTGAGAGGCTTTTCCAGGTACCTGTAGGGGCGGCAGAGTGAGCAGGCAAGGCACTGTGGCACTGTGGGCATCTGCCCTCCTCACACAGCACTTTGCTCCTACAGCACTTGGAGCAGAGCCTGGAAGAGCTGGACCTCACCAGTTTTGGGCTGATGGACACCACACTGGAGGAGGTCTTCCTGAAGGTGTCCGAGGAGGACCAGTCTCTGGAGAACAGTGACGTGGGTACGGGTGCTGGGGGGGGCACAAGGTGCTGCTGGGGCTGGTGAGGGGCTGTGTGATCTTGCTGGGCTTGGTGGCTGCAGGAGTCTCCTGTCCCAGGTAGAAAAGAGATTTCCGGCAGAGCTCATCCCAGCCAAGTGCAGCCAGCCTCTGTTCCACTCTGTGTTTGCTCCCACCTGGAATAGTGTCTAGCTCTTGTGTCCTCAGCACAGGTCTCCAGAGGACACCACAGAAATACTCCAAAGGCTGGAGCACCTCCGCCATGGAGCCAGGCTGGGAGAGCTGAGGGTGTTGACCTGGAGAAGACAAAGCTCCAGGGAGACCTTATGGCACCTTCTAGTGCCTAAAGGGGGCTTGAAAAAATGAGAAAGGGACTTTATGTGGGCAGGTAGTGTTAGAACAAGGGGGGAGTGGTTTTAAACTAAAAGAGAGAAAGTTTAGATTAGATGTTAGAAGGAAATTCTCCCCTATGGCCCTGGCACAGGTCATACAGAGTAGCTGTGGGAGCACCATCCCTGGAAATGTCAAAGCCAGGTTGGATGGGGCTTGGATCAGCCTGGTCCCTGTGCATGTCGGGGGGCTGGAATGAGATGAGGTCCCTTACAACCCACACCAGTCTGTGATTCTGTGATACAATCCATCCCCAGTTGGTGCCTTGCTGCAGTGAAGAGCAGCATGGCTGGTGGCAACTCACATTTTTTCATTCAGACATGAAGGAGTCCAAGGATGCCCTGCAGCCACCCACCTCTGAGCTGATCCCAAAGTCTGAAGCCAATGGGGAGCCCCTGGCCGAAGCGGCCGTGCCAGAGAAGCCCGAGGTGGAGCTCAGCAACCTGGTGACCTGCTCCAAGCTGGCACAGTCGCAGGCGTCCCTGCGCTCAGTGTCCTCGGTGGGCTCCGTGCGCGGCGATGAAGGTGGGGCTTATTCTGAATTCTTTGGGGATTACGCGCCCCTGTTCGATAACCAGCAGGACCCCGATAACGTCAGTCTGCAAGGTTGGTGCCACTGGTGCCTGGCAAGCGGCCGGGGCCGGGGGAGGCACTTAGCTGGGACATGGAGGTTTGCCCAGGGCGGGCAGCGCTGGCCCGGGCCTTAGGGGTATGTGATTGTGTCTGAGATGGGTAGCTGTGACTGCTGGGACAAGAGCCCCTGAGGAGGGGGCTGATGGGGCATCCAGCACCCTGAGAGCCACAGCCTGGGTGGGGGGGCTGGGAACAGGCTCTTTGCACAAGTTTGTACCCCATACTGGTAGGGAATGCATGAGGGTCTCGTGCCAAGGCGTGGAGCCGGTGAGATCAGCCGGTGTTGGCTCTGCCTCCTGTGAGTCTCCAGTGCCACCTTGCAGACTTGCCCCACTAACATGCCCTCTTCCCACACTGGCACCAGTTGGGTTTCTCTGCTTGGTCCTTGGGCACAGAGTCACCTTCCAGGCGGTGGCTTCACCTGTTGTACCTTGCCATAGGTGCAAGGCTCTCCCTGCCTGGATGCTGGGATCGCTGGATAGAGAGGGTGCAGGCAGGTGCCTCAAGGTTATTGCTGTAGTAAGAGATCCTTCTCTGGGTTATCTCACAACTCTTGTGACTAATTTAGGGATGTGCAACCTCTTCCCCCCACCAGGTGTGTGGGAGGTAGAGCTGGGGCAGTGCTGTGGCAGAGCTCCCACTGTCTCACTGGGACTCCCACCCATGTCTTATCTCCCCTGTTCCTGATTGTGCTGACCCCCCAGCAGCTGGCAGAGCTGATGGGAGAATGGAGGGGTCCTAGAAAAAAGCACCAAATCAGGTTGGGTTTTTTTTAAACTATTGTTTAAATTTTCCTTTTGGGGCCAAGAGGAACCTGCCAGCCAGATACCTTGCTTCCCACTGCACTACTGCTGCGGCTCGGTGGCAGAGTTGGGGTTGGGTGCTGCCCTTACCCTTGGGGTGGCTGAGCTGGCCTGGGCATCTGGCTCAGCTTCCTGGGAGCCCAGGCCGGTGTGGGAGCAACTGTGCCAGAGGGCTGATATTCCTCTCCTTCCCAGAGCAAGAAGCAGAGGTGGATGCAGAGGATCGTGACCTGGCAGGTCAGGGGAGCTTCAAGCTGGAAGGCTCATGGCTGAAGCTGCGCCAGTTCCATGGGCTGATTGTCAAACGCTTCCACTGCGCCAAGCGCAACACCAAGGCCCTCTTCTCGCAGATCCTCCTGCCCGCCTTCTTCGTCTGCGTGGCCATGACCGTGGCACTCTCTGTGCCCGAAATAGGTGCATGCAAGCTACATACCTACCTGCATGCTGGGTGACCTGTTCTGCCTGCCCCAACGTGGCCACTGGCTGCAGGAGGATAAGGCCAAGGCAGTCTCCCTGTGTGCAGTGGTGCTGTGGGTACGAGCAGGTTCCTGTGCTTGTCCCTACAGGTGACCTGCCACCCCTCATCCTCTCGCCATCCCAATACCACAACTACACTCAGCCCAAGGGCAACTTCATTCCTTATGCCAACGAGGAGCGGCGTGAGTACCGGTGAGAGCTGCCACCGCTGGTGACCCATGCCCAAGGCCCTTCCCTGTCTCCATCTGTGGGACTGCAAGGGGGGCAAGTGGGGAGGGCAGTCCACAGCAGGCCTAGTGCCAGGGCTGGCTCAGGCTTGGAGCAGAGCCTGGCTGGTGCTGTGTCCCGTGACAGAAAGCAACCTCTGTCCTGGCCAGGGGTCTCTGGGAGATGTGCCAGCCATGCCAGGCACAGGCTGTGTGTGCCCATGATAAGTGCCAGGGCCTCAGGGAAGTCCCAGAAGAAGATGGCCACGGTGCTGAGATCTGTCTCCTGCTCCTTGCTTCTGCAGCATTAGGCTGTCTCCCGATGCCAGCCCTCAGCAGCTGGTGAACACTTTCCATCTGCCTTCTGGTGTGGGGGCCACCTGCGTGCTCAAGACACCCTTCAACAACACGCTGGACCAGCCCATGCAGACCCTCAACCTCAACAGCAATGAGTCCAAAATGTTGGCAGCCAAGTACTTTGGTGCCATGTGCATCAACTCCTTCACCCAGGGCCTTCCACTTTCCAACTTCGTGCCACCACCTCCATCTCCGGCTCCCTCTGACTACCCCATGTCAGTGGATGAGGACCTACTCCGTGCCTGGAACTCCACAACCTTCTCCACTGTTAAAGGTATCACTTATGCTGGGTGCTCTTGTGCCTGGGATTTGTCTCCAGCGGGGAGATGATCCCTCCACTCACAGAAGTGGCTCCAGGGACCTCTGGGAGTACCTGTTACTGGCCTGGCCACACAGCAGAGCTTTATTGGGCTGAACTTGTGGCTTTGGCCCTGGAACACTGTCCTCATTCAGCCCCAGCCATGCCAGTAGAGCCCCTTGGATGGTGACACTGTCACAAAGCCCTGTGGCCAGGCTTGCATCACCTTTGCTGGATGTGGTCACCAGCTCTTTCTTTCTCCAGCCACACCTCATGGCCCATCTCTGAATCTCTGTCCCCCAAAAGCTTTTTGCGTGTCCATCTCTTGGTCACCAGGACCCTGCCTGGCCAGCCATCCAACCCTCATGCTGTCCCCAGCAGCTGGGGCAGGCAGGAGCCTAGCTGTGAGCCATCTCTTCTGCTCCTCAGGGACTGTGACCTCAGCCCCTGCCCTGCCACGCATCATCCATGAGCCCATCAAGTGCACATGCTCCATGCAAGGGACTGGCTTCTCCTGCCCTAGTGGCGTGGGGGGCCATCCCCCACAGATGAAGGTGGTGACAGGGGACATCCTGACAGACATCACAGGGCGCAATGTCTCTGAGTATCTGCTCTACACCTCGGACCGCTTCCGGCTGCACAGGCAAGAGGGGAGGCTGGGAGGGTCTGCTCTGCCCCATAGAGTTGGGGTGGGAACCAGGGGCCTGGGGACACCAGGGGCCCCAGGGTGCTGACTGGAGTCAGCAGCATGCTCAGGCATGGTTCCACCCCCGGAGGTGGGGGACAGCAGTTGCAGCTTCCTCAGCAGTGCCTTGTCCCACAGGTATGGGGCACTCACGTTTGGAAACATCCAGAAGTCCATCCCGGCCTCCTTTGGAGCCAGGGCTCCGGCCACAGTGCGCAAGATTGCTGTGCGGAGAACGGCCCAGGTGGGACAGCACTGCACCTCAGCACAGGGCAGAGAGGTGGGGAGGAAAGGGGGCAGGCAGGGCCTCCGGGGACTGCTCTGCTGCATTGCTCTCCAAGTGCTTTGGGAGGCTCCAGCCACAGGGGAGTGGCCAGCAGGTCTGGCCCAGCACAGTGAGCAATGACCTCCCCACAGCCTTGAGCACAGGACACCTGCCCTGTGGCTGGCTGTCCATCCCGTCCTGTCCCTCCCTCCCAGTATGTCTCTGGGCCCAGCTCTCTTGCCATCTCCCACTGTTCCTCTCTCCTCCTCCAGGTCTTCTACAACAACAAGGGCTACCACAGCATGCCCACTTACCTCAACGCCCTCAATAATGCCATCCTGAGAGCCAACCTACCCAAGAGCAAGGGCAACCCTGCTGCCTATGGTGAGGATCTGGAGGCGTTTGAGGGCAGGAGCATGTCAGGAACAGCATTAGGGCATGGTCCAACCAGGCTTCAGGTGCAGTATACACCTTGGGCCAAGCAGGCTAGTGTCCAGCTGGAAGAGGGGTTCACACACCTCAGCTCTGAGATATGAGAGCTGGGATGAGCTCTTTGTCAGGCCTGAGCTGGAATGTCCCAAAGTGCTGCCTGAAAGTGCCTGGACTTGTGACATGTCCAAGGGTGCTCTCCAGTGAGGGAGGGCTTGGCTTCAGGCTGGAAACCCATCCTGCTCAGAGCCAGGACCATGCAGACTGGGGACAGGGGTCTGTGTCCCAAGCCAGTTTTCATGCTTCCATGTTTCTTCCTTGGTCGTTGTTGCAGGCATCACAGTCACCAATCACCCCATGAACAAAACGAGTGCCAGCCTGTCTCTGGATTACCTGTAGGTCCAAGGAGAGGGTCTGAGGGAGGGTGGCTGTCCCATGGGAGGTAGGGGGCTTTTTACTGGTGATTGCAGGGGGAGGCGAGGCTCCTGCTCCACAGGCTGCGTGATGGGGAGGGACAGGGTGGCTGTGATGTGGGGGTCCTTGTGCCATGCCCTGCCCTGTGCACAGTGACTGTCCCACACCAGGGTGGGTGGCCTTTCCCCAGGCAACTGAGGGCGATGGAGTCCCTGCTCTCCTTACTCCCCATGCAGCCTGCAAGGCACAGATGTGGTGATCGCCATCTTCATCATTGTGGCCATGTCCTTCGTCCCAGCCAGCTTTGTGGTGTTCCTGGTGGCCGAAAAGGCCACCAAGGCCAAACACCTGCAGTTTGTGAGTGGCTGTGACCCCGTCATCTACTGGTTGGCCAACTACATGTGGGACATGGTAAGCCGGACACGTGGCCCCACCTGCCAAGCCTCTGCAGCTGTGCCAGGGAGTGGGCAGTCACAGAAGTTTCTGTCTTTTCCAGCTAAACTACCTGGTGCCAGCCACGTGCTGCATCATCATCCTGTTCGTGTTTGACCTCCCAGCATATACCTCTCCCACCAACTTCCCTGCTGTCCTCTCTCTCTTCCTGCTCTATGGGTACGTTGCTCAGAAGGGGTGGTCAGAAGGCACTGGGGATGCCTCCAGAGTCTTATGGTGGTTTCAAACTAAAAGATAGACATTTAGACCAAATAACTAAGAAGACATTTTCATGGTGGGGGTGGTGAGGCCCTAGCACAGATTGCCCAGAGAAGCTGTGGCTGCCCTATGCTTGGAAGTGTTCAAGGCCAGGTTAGACAGCTTGGAGCACTAGTGGAAGGTGTCCCTGCCCATGGCTGGGGACTGGATTAGATGACCTTGAAAGGTCCTTTCCAGTCCAAACCATTCTGTGAT
This sequence comes from Rhadina sibilatrix, assembly GCA_013400275.1. NCBI lineage: Eukaryota > Metazoa > Chordata > Aves > Passeriformes > Phylloscopidae > Rhadina > Rhadina sibilatrix. The sequence continues at coordinate 145,609 of VWYO01006316.1, read as the reverse complement.
GTTCTGCAGCCCCCATAGCTGATTGGGGTGTGGTGGCTGAGGGCTGGGGTGGGAGAGCCTGGGAACAGTGGGGTGGAAATGGGCAGTCCCAAGGCTGGGGGCCCCTCTGCTGCCATGCCAACGTGTGCTTTTTCTTCTCACCTCCCCAGCTGGTCCATCACCCCTATCATGTACCCAGCCTCCTTCTGGTTTGAGGTGCCCAGCTCTGCCTACGTCTTCCTCATTGTCATCAACCTCTTCATTGGCATCACAGCCACTGTTGCCACGTTCCTGCTGCAGCTCTTTGAGCATGACAAGGTACAGCATTCACAACTCTGCTGAGGGCCACCAGGAAGGGAGATGCTGACATCTGTTTGTGGGGCAGCTCAGGCTGTGAGGGACCTCAGGATGTCTGTTTCCAGCAGGATCAGCCATGAGACCTGACTGGGCTGGATCTCGGGGATCCTGATCCTACCACTCAGGGTTGTCTGATGGCTGTGTCCTTTCTGCTGTCCCCACAGGACCTGAAGGTGGTGAACAGCTACCTGAAGAGCTGCTTCCTCGTGTTCCCTAACTACAACCTGGGCCATGGCCTGATGGAGATGGCCTACAATGAATACATCAATGAGTACTATGCCAAGATTGGTATGGCCTCCTGTTCTCTCCCTTCCTTGCTCTAGGGCATGTGGGGCTGGACAGGACCACGATGCTGGCACAATCCCCTCTGCCTGCCCCATAGTGGTGTTCTGAGGCCCAGAGCAACCTGGAGCAAAAAGCCAAGGGGGTGGACTAGAGAGGGCACAGAAAAAGACACAGCTGAGGGTCGCCTGTGGCAGGTTGCCAGTGTTGCTGAAAGTGGTTCCTTGGGCCATCCCAAATAGCAGCCCCTTGGAGAGGAGAGGGTGTGAGCTCTGACAGGGCAACTGATAGAGGTGTGTAGTTCTGCTGCTGCTGCACACTGCCTGTGTTGGGCCATGGTGAGGCTATGGTGAAGCTTAGTAGGGACATGGTGTAGCTGTGGTGGGTCTGTGCTGTGACAGGAGGGATGGGGACTGCAGGAACTCTACAGGGTTTCTTAGGGGCTGTGCTGCCCAACCAACACAAACCTTTTTGCCACTTACAATGTCATCCTGACCTCAGAAGCTCCCCTGCTCTCTGCTTTTTGAGCAACTTCTGTAAATAACCCAGGTGCTGCTGGCATCATGAAGGGACAATCTTAGGTCAGGATTTGACAAATCCCTCTGATCCCACTCTCAGCTGGGTTGATTCATCCTACTGAGGTTGAAAACTTGCCAGATTATTTCCACAGCAGGCATGCTCTGAGGGAATTGTGTTGCGACCAGCCCAGGCAGCTGTGGTAGGCGAGCATGGGAGCAGTGTCATTGTCATGGGTCAAGTCAGGAGGTACAACCAAGCTGTCCCCATGGGAAGGTGTCTGCAGCTGCTCTCTCCTCTTCCTCCTATTCAGGGCAATTTGATAAAATGAAATCACCCTTTGAATGGGACATCGTGACGCGGGGGCTTGTTGCCATGACAATTGAAGGCTTTGTTGGCTTCTTCATCACCATTATGTGCCAGTACAACTTCTTCCGAAAGCCCCAGTGAGTGTGGCCCAGGGCAGGGATGTTGGGGCTGGCCGTGGGTTAAAGACCGGCCATTGGGGCACTTGAGCTGCAGGCTGCCCTTCTGGTGGTGTTGAGTGGGAGCTGCCCAGGCCTGTCAGGGATGCAGCTCCTGGTCCCACATTCCCCCCTGCCTCTGCCCCCTTCCACAGGCGCTTGCCCGTCTCCACCAAACCCATCGAGGATGATATTGATGTGGCCAATGAGAGGCACCGGGTCCTGCGTGGTGATGCTGACAATGACATGCTAAAGATCGAGAACCTCACAAAGGTGGGGGCTGCATCAGGCTGCAAGGAGACTCCTGGGACCACCCCAGCCCAGGGATGTGGGTGGGGCAGCAGGTCCAGGTGGCCCCTGGTGGGCTGAGTCCACCTTTCCTTCCCTCCAGGTGTACAAGTCCCGCAAGATTGGGCGCATCTTGGCTGTGGACCGGCTGTGTGTGGGCGTGCGCCCTGGGGAATGCTTCGGGCTGCTGGGCGTCAACGGCGCGGGCAAGACCACAACATTCAAGATGCTGACAGGGGATGAAAGCACCACAGGTGGAGAGGCCTTCATTAATGGACACAGGTAAGGGGTGCCTGGGGGCTGCCTGCTTCCCTGGGGATGGGATGGGGTCTGCTTGGAGGGCTCCCAGGATAAAGTAGTGTGAGTGAGCTTGTGTGTTCCAATGGGACTCTGCAGCCTTGTGTCCTCCTGGATGACCATCAGTCTGGGATGTGGGGCAGGCGACAGTGGCCCTGTGCTGAGGCTGCCCGGTGGGGTTTTACCCGAGGGAAGATGCTCCAGTGGAAAGGCGTGTGAAAGGGGGCTCAGCTGCAGTCCTCACAAAAGGAATTCCTTCTTCCCACAAATCCTCAATCCTCTCCCACAGCATCCTGAAGGAGCTCCTGCAGGTCCAGCAGAGCTTGGGCTACTGCCCCCAGTTTGACGCACTCTTTGATGAGCTGACGGCCCAGGAGCACCTGGAGCTCTACACCCGCCTGCGTGGCATCCCCTGGAAGGATGAGGAGCGGGTAGGGCTCTGGGCAAGCAGTTGGCAGCATGCAGGGGCTGGTGCTGTGCTGCACAGGGATGGCATCTCACTGGGCAGCAGCAGCCTGAGCCAGTGCTGCTGCTCTCCTGGCAGTGCCACCCTGGCAGTGTGCCCACATGGGCTGCCAGGGCCAGGCACATGCACTTGCAGGTCCCCACCAGTGCTCATGTCTATGCCAGGAGCTGCCATGGAGCTCCCCTGATGGGCAGGGGACTACATGGCTTGTAGTCCCCCTGGCAGCTGATATGCCAGGGAGCCCAACCCCTGCCTGCTCTGCCAGCCCCATGGCCTTGGCAGGATTACAGCAGTCCCCCATGCCTTGCAGGTGGTCAAGTGGGCACTGAAAAAGCTGGAGTTGACCAAGTATGCAGACAAGCCTGCCAGCACCTACAGTGGGGGCAACAAGAGGAAGCTATCCACAGCCATCGCACTCATTGGATACCCAGCCTTCATCTTCCTGGTGCGCCCTGCGGGTAGAAAAAGGACCCCGGGTGGGAGGTGCTCACCCCCTGCTTCACCACACACCACACATCTCCTGGAGTGTGGGCTGGTGGCCTGAGCAGGACTGAGGACAGGAAGGGAGTGGCAGGGTCCCTCCTAGGGCTGGCATGTGTGAGGGTGCTGTCTGTCCCCCAGGATGAGCCAACCACAGGGATGGACCCCAAGGCACGACGCTTCCTCTGGAACCTCATCCTGGATGTCATCAAAACGGGGCGCTCCGTGGTGCTCACGTCTCACAGGTCCAGCGGGGTTCTGTGCCCATGATGCTGCCAAGCACCTGAGATGCTCTGAGGGAGGGAGAGGGCTCCCCAATCCCTAGGGAATGGTATTTGGTAGGGGCATGAGTAGCAGGGGGAGCCTGGGACACCCTCTGTTGCTTTCTCTCATTCCTGGTGGTGGGGCCACAGCGCTTGGGTGGTGCCCTGGGAGGCTCAGCTCTCCACCTACCCCCACCATAGCCCTGGCATTGTCCTCCCATGCCCCCTGCTGAACCCTCCCTTGTCATCCCAGCATGGAGGAGTGTGAGGCCCTCTGCACCCGCCTGGCCATCATGGTGAACGGGCGGCTCAAGTGTCTCGGCAGCATTCAGCACCTGAAGAACAGGTAAGGGCCTTGCAGGAGCTCATTATGCCTACATGAGGCCCAGCAGCCTGTGTGTGCTGCTGGGCAGGAGGGGGCTGGATCCCCATAGCTGGGTGACAGTGTGGCATCTGTGACAAGATACCAGTCCTCTGTGTGGATGCTACTTTAGAGGTGGGCAGGGAACAGGGTCACTGAAGTGCCCTGCCACTGGCCTGGTGTCCAGCAGTAGCTGCCTGAGAGCACTGTCCCCTTCCATAGGGTCATGGGAGTGCAGATGAGGGGTCAGGTCCTTGTAGGGTTATGTTCCTGTGCAGGTTTGGTGATGGCTACATGATCACAGTGCGCACCAAGTCCAGCCTCAATGTCAAGGAGGTGGTGAGGTTTTTCAACCGTAACTTCCCTGAGGCTGTCCTCAAGGTGAGCTGCCCATGGTGGCCATGCTGTCCCCTGCCAGCCCCCACTTCAGGGCACAAGCAGCCTTCATCCTCCCTGAGGTGAAGGGAGGGAGTCCGGGAGTGAGGGCTCAGTGCCCTCACCAGCCCTCTGTGATCACCCTCCAGGAGCGTCATCACACCAAGGCCCAGTACCAGCTGAAGTCGGACCAGATCTCACTGGCACAGATCTTCAGCAAGATGGAGCAGGTGGTGGATGTGCTGGGCATTGAGGACTACTCTGTTAGCCAAACCACACTGGACAATGTAAGATTGGGACAGCATGGGCAGCTGGATGCTTGTCCCCAGGGAGTGACAAAGTGCCAGGCAGGATCTGCCTTTGGGGCAGGGGTTGGAGCTAGATGGGGAGCATGGTGGCAGCAGGATGCACTGGGTCCTGACCTGGCAAGCATGGGGTGGAGGTGCCTGCAAATACCTGAGTCTCCTGCCTCTTCCTCCTCAGGTGTTTGTGAATTTTGCCAAGAAGCAAAGTGACAACCTGGAGCAGCAGGAGACCAGCCCCAGCTGTGTCCTGCAGTCACCCCTGGAGCGCGTGCTGAGCCTGCTGCGCCCCCGCACCGCCCCCACTGAGCTGCGGGCCCTCGTGGTGGAGGAGCAGGAGGACCTGGAGACTGATGATGAAGGCCTCATCAGCTTTGAGGAGGAGAGGGTGAGCAGTTGTCACCAGATCTGGGTGTTCCTGGTCCCACCTGTGTCCGTGCCACGGGCCCTGGGACTGGGTGCTGTGACACCACGAAGGTGACACAAGGGAGCCAGGGCTGCGCCCAGGATGGGTGGGGGCTCTTTTGGAGAGTCTGCCACCTGTGCCAGACTCTGGCCCCAGACACCCTGGGTGTGCTACCTAAGTGGGCAGCCCCTGAGCCATGCCTGTCTCCCTCCCTTGCTCAGGCTCAGCTCTCCTTCAACACGGACACGCTGTGCTGAGACCTTGGGGACAACCACGTTGTCAAGCCACCAAACCCTTTTGGCCTTTCCCCTCCCTTTGCCCCGTGGAGCGGAGTTGCCGCAGCCGGAGCCACGTGCCAGGGAGGACACAGTGGGTACAGCAATGCCTGGATGGACCTCGCAAGCCACCACTGGGGTGGCTTTTCCTCCCTTCAGCTCCAGAGCAGCATCACTGCGTGGGGCTGGGGGCGTGGTCCTCAACATGCCGTGGATGGAGACTGTGGAGGAAAGGACATGGCTTGGTGCCAGCACTGCCAGCCCCACTCACTTTGGGGCAGAGACACACGCCTGTGAGCAGTGCCTTTGGACACCTATATTGCACTCACTCTGGGGACCCTTGGCTGTGCATACCCCCCCAGGCCTGGCCCCATGCAGCTAGAAGAAGGATGGCTGCTTCCACATCACCCCTGGCTGACGCTGCCCTGGGCACCACTGGGGCAGGTGCTCTGGTGCTTCACCCATGACCGATTTCTGTCACCGGTAGGATGTCACTGGGGGTCTCAGCTCCACTGCTACATCCTGCCCACCCTGGGGTCCGTTCGCCCTGGCCCTGCCTGGCCTTGGGCACTGGCTTTATCCCCAGGCAGCAGTGCCATTGCAGAGGCACATGGCAGGGGCAGAGGGGTATTTCACAGGGTATTTCACATGCTGGCACCAGCTGTTTCTCCCCTCTGCCCCTAACCATGTCTCTCACTCTCAAGTGCACTGCCTCATGCCTGCCCTCAACACTTGCTTCCCCTGTCACAGGGCATTGCTGCAGCTCTGCCACCTTTCTGCTGTGTCCCCTCCCACATCGCTCTTGCCCCAACACTTGTTCCTCAGTGTCCAGCCCTGTACAGGAACCATCAGCACTAGGTTCCTATTGTTGGGTCACTGGTGGTATTGGGAGAGGGGTTGCAGCCCCCCGGGTGGCTTTGGAAGCTGGTAGTGGGGTGGCCTTGAGGTACGAGGTTGGGATGGTGCAGGTGGGTGCTGGTGCAGCCTGGCAGTGGTGCTGGGGTGGTGGGGAGGGAAGGATGGACTGCAGTGGTGGCACTGGCAGAGTCATGCGCCAGCGGCGGGCACCCCCTCAGCCAGCAGTGCCCCTCCTTTTTGCAGAGGGTCCTGCTGCCTTGTCACCCACAGGAACAAGCTGCAGCTGTGCCTAGAGCTGGGGTGGCAGCAGGGCCTGTGATGCTGACCCCGCCCCCGTACTGCTGGGTGCCACAGTCTTTGGCAACACCCCAGGGTGGCCGTGCTCCTTCTTGGGGAGCACCCATGGTCTGTCTGCCCTGTGTGCTCTGCCTCCCTGGCACAGGCTTGGCTGGAGGTCCTGAGCAGCACCAGGCACCTCAGCTGGCAGCCATGGGAGGTGGGGAGAGGCTGGCTCTGGCCCCACTTGGGCACAGGAGCAGGGCCTGACCTCAACTCAGCCCATATACCACCTGCTATAGATTGTGATACAATATACAGTATTTTCAATAGGGGGAAAACTGGGGGAAGAAGCTCTATTTTCAGATTTTTCAGACCATATATTTTTAATGGCATATGGGAAACTGGCTGGATCTGGGATGGAGAGCACAGGGGGGCAGCTCCCACCAGCATGCCCCTGCTCCTATGCTGGCCACACTCTGCCTTCCCCAGGGGATGCTGGGGGACAAGCCAGCTCAAAGTTTGCCCTTTGCCATCAGGGAGAGGGGACAGTGTCATCTTTGAGTCCCCAGCTGTCCACCATGGTGGTACCCTGGGGTACTCTAGGGTGGGCAGTGCTGCTGTGCTCTGAGCTTTGTCTTCACCCCATACCTGCCACACCACACTCTTGCTCCAGGCTCCAGAAGAGCACTGGCACCCCAGTCACAGAGTGTCTTCCCTGTCCAGTCAGTCTTCCCCCTGCCACCATGCCATCATCCCCATGGCTTCTGAGGGTTAGTGGAGGTGCCCATATAGGGTGCCCTGTGTGGCCACGGTGGCCTCCCTGCCCTGGGCTTAGGGCTGCCTGGGCACAGTTGCTGCTAGAGTCACTCCAAGGGTGGGAACAGGAAGGTAGCGCCCCATGGCATTGTCCCAGGACAGGGGTGGCTGCTGCTTTAACACTGTTCACTTCGTGGAGTTTGGCTCTGCTTCTGGCCTTGCCTCCCCCTGCACGTCCTTGGCTCCTTGCTGCAGGCACAGTGCCAGTGCCATGCTCAGCCCCAGGCATGGGGCCCGTGGGGGTGGGGACGTCTTGGAGCTGCCTGTATATTGCTACCAAACAAAAAGATGATGTAATGTGAAGATAATGATCGTTTTAAATAAAAAAATAATAACTGGATCCGTTGAGGCTGTGTAGCTGGGCATGGGGGAAATGGCAAGGCTGGGTGCCCGGGAGGGCCTGGGCTGAGGAGGAGAGTGGCAGTGCCCAGGGTGGGGGTGCAGGATCCTGCTAGGGATCCTTGCTAGGGGCAAGGAGTGCTGAGCACAACGCAGGTCTGTGCCCAGTGCTTGTCATTCAGTGTGGGGTGGCTGGAGGTACAGGCAGGAGTGGCAGCAGCTGGCAATGCCACCAGCTGCCCTTACTGGCCTGCGGTTGGTAGCGGCCACGGTGGCGGGGCCCCATGGCAGGGCGTCCTGTCTGTGCCGTGGGGCCAGGCGTGGGTGGGAACGGGTGCACCCCGAGGAGGAATGTGGGCTGGGAGGGGCCGTGGTTTCAGCTGGGGCACTCTGGGTGCAGCCGGCAGAGCACCAGCAGCCACCACACAGCATGGCCGAGAAGCCCCAAATCCAGCTCTTCATCAAGGTGAGGGGGTCCTGAGGTCAGTGCCCCAGGCCAGTGGGTAACCCTGGCAAACAACCCTGGCAGTGCTGCGGTGGGGTGGCTGGGCTGCCCCTGCCCACTGCAGTGCCCAGGTGTGGGGCACTGGGCAGGCAGGGGGCAGATAGTGAGCAGGGGCTCCGGCACTGGGTAGGCAATGGGGCTGACAGCGGGCAGTGGGCAGCACGCAGGTGGGGGGACAGGCAGCAGGCAGCTCAGGCTTTTCTCCAGGGTGCACTGCTTTCTGCTTCCTGCCCTGCGGGCACAGGGGCTGTGGGGGCTAAGCCTGGGGAGGTTGGGCCAGGTTCCCCCCTGAAAGCAGGGCCCAGCAGCCCAGTACCACCGCCACTGCCTGGCCAGGGCAGCCTGTCTGTGCAGGGCAGGACAGGGCTGGGACCTGGGATTGTGCCTGGGGTTGACAGGACCACCAAGATTGCTGTCACCTTCCTCTGGCACATCTCTGCTGCTGGACTGCCCCTGCCACAGCCACCCCTGCTGCCACTACTGCTCTCCAGCCCTTGTGCCCCTGGCACTGTGAGGCTGGTACAGCCTGGAGGTCCTTGTCTCCAGAGGGTGCCAGGGCCAGCACCTGCTGTGCCATATGGCTGCTCTGGGGTGTGGCACTGAGGCTCAGGGAGCAGGCAGGGGCCAGGAGCTGGCACCCTGCCTGGCACAGCAGGTGCCATGGACTGCAGCACAGCTTCCCAGGCTGGGCTGGGGCATGTGCTCTATCATCTTCACCCTGTACCCTCTGGGGCTGCCCCTACTGGGGCCATGCCAGAGTGGAAGGGCAGCTGAGCTCTCCTTCTGTGCCCACAGGCAAGTGAGGACGGGGAGAGTGTGGGGCACTGCCCCTTCTGCCAGCGGCTCTTCATGGTGCTGCTGCTCAAAGGGGTGCCCTTCACCCTCACCACTGTGGACGTGAAGAGGTGAGTGGTGACCCCCTCCCAAGGGGTGCCAGCCCTGGGGCCAAGTTCACGTGCAGGGTGGGGGGTGCTCGGTCCCCAACACTTTGGGAAGGGATGTGAAGGGTGGGCACTATAGGATGCATGGAGCTTTTTGTACCTCCTCAGGTGACCTTTGGTGCTTGGTGGAGGTTGGCAGGTATTTCCTTGGGCACACATTGAGGCAGGAGGGGTCTGAGGGCACCACCTTGTGCACCAGCCCCCCCAGAACTCCCTTTGCTTGGGACACACGTGCACAATACGAGCACACAGACACGGTGCCCTGCAGAACCCTGGACACACCAGGTGTACCCATCTCCCACAGAGCGCTGGACGTGCTGAAGGACTTCGCGCCGGGTGCCCAGCTGCCCGTCCTCCTCTATAACGGCGAGCCCAAGACCGACACCAGCACCATTGAGGAGTTCCTGGAGGACCAGCTGGGCCCCCCCATGTCAGTGCCTGGTGCTGCCTTGAGAGGAGGAAGGGGCCCCCCAAAGGGCAGGACAAGCTGAGGGATGAGGGAGCTGACAGCAGGTGAGCCTGTCAGCCTCTGCCGCCTGCCTCAGCTGTGCCCATGTCCCCACAGGTGCCCCATTCTGGTCCCGCAGTACCCGGAGTCAAGCCTGGCTGGGAATGACATTTTCCACAAGTTCTCTGCCTTCATCAAGAACCCAGTACCTGCCCAGGACGAGGGTGAGGACTGGGTGAGGAAGCACCCTATGCAACTTCTCGGGTGCAACATCCCAAAGCCTAGTCTGGTCACACTGAGCTTTCCCAGTCCCCCCACCAAGTCCATAGTCAGGTCTGTCTAGGCACTGCCCTCCCTACGTGGGCCACTGTGGCTGTGCCAGGTCTCTGTGGGAGGGCAGAGGCAGATGCGAGCCTGAGCCAGGTGGGAAGAGGCTGACAGGTGCTACCTGGACACAGGGCTGGGCTGACAGGAGACCACAGCAGAGCAGGGTCCCACGCCCGCAGCAGGGCTGTAACCGTGACCTGGCCACCCTCCCTGCAGCACTGCAGCGGAGCCTGCTACGGGCCCTGCTGAAACTGGATGAGTACCTGAGCACCCCTCTGGAGCACGAGCTGGCCCAGGATCCCCACCTCCGGGCCTCCCAGCGCCGTTTCCTTGATGGAGACCACCTCACATTGGCCGACTGCAACCTGCTGCCCAAGCTCAACATTGTTCAGGTAAGCCACAGGCATCGCAGAACCACGCCCTTCTTCTTTCCTTGGCATCCCCACACCCTCACTTTCCTCTTGGTGCCTACAGCAAGTGCCTGCTCCTTTCCCAGTTGTTCTTTCAGTTCCACGCCCCCCAGATCCCTCTCCCCAGGAGCCCTGCCCAGGACAGTGCCTTCCCACAGATCCCACTCCTCTCTGCATCCTCTCCTGAGTGCCAGCCCTCGACTGTGCAGTGCCAGGGATGTCCCTGGCTGCCTGCCACTCTTCCCAAGCGGTGGTAGAGCCCTCCTTGGCACAGTGTCAGGTGTCTCCCCCATTTGTGCCTGCAGGTCGTGTGCCAGCACTACCGCCACTTTGGGATCCCCAAGGACCTGCGGGGCGTGTGGCGGTACCTCAGCAGCGCCAGTGAAACCAAGGAGTTCAAATACACCTGCCCCAACAGCCAGGAGATCATACAAGCCTATCGCTCCGTGGTCCGGGCACCGCAGTGAGCCGGGCACGCGCCCTGCTGGCTGCAGGCCCAAGGCTGGTGTCCGGCAGGAGGTCAGCCCACCCTGCCCCTGCCTGCAAGGGTTCAGGAGAGCTGTGCCCCTCACATCCCAATTCCCTTCACTGGCACCCCGGTGCTGGCAGCAATCTGCAGTGCACCGAGCCCCCACTGTGCCACCCACCCTCCTCACAACCAGGACAAGCTCTGCGGCCCCTCGAGCATCAGGTGAGGGAGGGCAAGGGGTCACAGCCACGGGCACCACCGGTGCCAAAGCTGTGCCCAGAGGGGAGGGGCAGACCTGGGCATGACAAGCTGCCCTGCAGCCACTTGCACAGGCATACTGTGCCACTCACCTGGGCAGCAGGCACCACAGCGTGCCCTCACACCTGCACTGAGTGAGGGGACAGCCATAGAGACCTAGGAACGGAGCTGGAGGGGGATGGCACAGGCAATGGGCAGAGGTCAACTCCCCCCAAAACTCACTATTAGGAAGCTCTCAACAGACTTGGGGGTTGAGAAGCAGAGAAAGCCCAAGCTTAGCTTCAGAGTTCCTGGAAATAAATAAAAGCTTTGCAAGCAAGACCAGTGTGAGTCTGGAGTGACCACCCCAGCAGCTCCTCCCTCCCAAGGCTTTGTACTGACTTCCTCATCCCCTCCCAGTGCCCAGCAAGGCAGAGCCCACCCTTCCAGCTTTCCAGAAGGGTTTGCCAGGCTCTAACCACACACCCACCAGCTCATTTTCAAAAAGCTGGCAGGGAAGGTAACTTCTCTGAGGCCCGGACCTCTGGGTTCAGCTGAAACAGGCCCAATACTTCCTGAGAAAGGGAGAGGCAAAATGGACAGACACACCCAGAGATACCAGCTGGCTAAAAACACCTTTACAGGTAAGAAGCAAAGCACAGGTGATCCTTCCATTCCACGGTACCAAAGCTCCATCCAAACTCTACCAGTTCATGGTAAGTGAGGTCAAGCAGCTGGTGGTGCCTGCCAGCAGGGAGGAGTTGCAGGGGAAAAACCCACCATGCTGGTGTCCCCTCTGCTCCATCTGTCCCCCTCAAAAGGCCCTGCCACCACCCCAGCTGAGGGGTGTCTGCCAGGTACTGCTGGCTCTGTTGTCTCCCTGGGTCAAGGAGCTCAGCAGGTCTGAACAACAGGGTCACCTCGTTCGGACACAGGGGTCCATAGGGCTGTCATCAGGGCACAGGGCAGCACCCATCAGGAGTCCTCAAAATTCACTCCAGATGACACCTTCTTGCTGGAAGGAAATGGAGAAAACATTAGAGCCCTGAGCCCTACTGCTTCAGAGAAGAACCCACAGGGTGCCCTGTGAGCAGCACTCAGCCCCAGCACTGACCTTTTGAAACCAGGATTAATGAGAGATTCCCCAGGGACCTTCCTTTTGGCTGGCAAAGCTGAACCAGAAGCCCTACTCTTCCTGGGGCTGGGGTCTGCCTCGGTCAGGAACAAGCAGGAGACAGATTACAGATTATCCAGGAGCTCTGGCAGCCCTGCCAGTCCCTCCAGGGCCAGGGGGAGCCTCCAGGAGCCCAGCCTGGCAGGACTAGCAGTCACCAGAGTGCAAGTAAGGGCCAAACTTGGCCTCCTCTCCCAAAAGAGCCATGGATCCACCACAGACTCCAGTCTGGAAGCACAGCAAAGCTAGCCCTCCTTCTGAGGCTGGCAATGCCCCAGCCTTTGACCTGAGCATCCCAGACACCCTGAGAGCCACCACACTAAGCCCTGCCCCGTGGCTGCCAGCAGCCACAGCAGAGGGCACTCAGAGTGTCCTCGAGAGCACACGGATACAGGACCAGCAGCCTCCATAGAGAAGACAAAAGACTGCAGGACCAGGGCAGGTGCCCCTGGCAGTGCCTACCTGGCAGGAAGAGCTGCTGGCTCCGGGCAACGTTCTTCTCAGGGCTGCAGGACGACGCTAACGTTTCCACTGCTACTGAGACAGGAGCCAAAGCCAAAACTTGTGACAAACCCCCCAATTCCGTATGCAGCACTTCAAGCCTCCCCAGTGAGCTCCCTCCACAGCCAAACTGAGCCCCATTCTCCTCTCAGCACTTCCATCCAAACTGCTGCTGCTCCAAAATCTTCCCAGACCCCTCAAAGATGTCTGTAAGGTGACTCTCACATTCAGGATGCTGGTGTGGTGTTGGCCATGAGGACAGGGCTGTGTTTCCACACAGACACATACCACTGTGTTCTCTGGGCCCAGGCAGGGTCTCTTCTGCCTGCGGGGTTCTGGTGCAGACCTTGGCCAGCTTTGAGAACGGGCCAGCCCGAACAGGGAAGTGATGGGGAGCAGCTTTTCCGCTGGCCCACTGGGACCAGTGAGAAGAAACCACCTGGGGTGAAGCCCTCTCCTGCTGCGGCTGAATTAGGGCACCTAGGGCACTTTAGGTGGGGGTGGCTTTGGATCCCATGAAGGTGGCAGGAGCTGCTAGCCCTCCCCTCTTCTAAACCCAACACGGACCTTCCAGGCGCCGCTCCAGGCTCTCGATGCAGCCGGCCATGCCGAAGACCAGCGCCTGCAGCTGGCTACGCGCCTCGGCGGCGGGCAGCTGGGCCAGAGCCAGGGCTGGGCACCGCGGCTCCTCCGGCAGCCGCAGCGTAGCCGAACCCGGGCCCAGGCTCAGGGAGGCGGCCCCGTGACCCAGGGCGGCCCTGCGGGGAGCGGGGGTGAGGGGAGCGGGAGAGAGGGAGAGCCCCGGCGAGGTGGGGCCTGGGGCGGGGGGAGCCCGGGGCGAGAGGGTGCCCGTAGCGAGGGAGGGAGGTCCCGGGGCGGCGGCACCCACCTGAGCATCGCGCCGTGCTCCTCCGGCGGGCACCGCTGCAGAGAGAGAGGAGGAGGAGAGCGCGTCCAACACGGCTTAGCCTGGGTCCAGATCCACCCCTGCCCCTGCTGGCACTCCGGCTCTCAGCC
>VWYO01006316.1:108811-132137 GCA_013400275.1 Rhadina sibilatrix | reverse complement strand
CTGGGGGTGCGGGGGATTGGGGCTCAGGGAGCGGGGTGAAGCTCCGGCCCCCGCGCTGACGCGTCCCCGCAGGCGCTGCAGCAATACGCGGCCTGCCAGTCTCACGCCTTCATGAAGGGCATCGGCAGCTTCCTGGCAGGTATGGGCCGGTCCAGCCACCCCGGCATCCCCCGGGCTGTCCTTGGCCGCTCCCCGAGGGCAGCGGGGACGTCCCGGCCGTGTCCGGTCAGCCCGGCCCCTGTCTCGGCAGGCAGCGGGGCCGCCTTCGCAGTGCAGAAGCTGGCGCGGCCGACGCTGCCGTACAGCCCGCAGTGGAGCCTGCTGCTGGCTGCTGGTAAGTGCCCAACCCGAGCGGTTCAGAGGGGTATTTGCCGTTGTTATGAGGGCTCGTCTCTGGCTCCGGCCATCTCCCTGTGCCCCGGCCCCCAGGGCTCAGGAGGGTGCGCGGCGGCTGGTGCTGTCCCCGCCAAGGTGCTGCTGGCACTCCCAGGAGCACCTCGGCCACCCCAGCTGCAGGGTCCCTCGGAAGCTACGTGGTAACCAGAGCTGAGACGCAGAAATGTTCCAACTTCTGGATTTACCTGGAGACAGGCAAGTCCCCGCAGGAGCTCGCCGTGACTGGTGGGGTGTCTCAGTCTGCAGGTACAGTCGTATCTTCCTACTGCTTTCCCTGCTTTCCCTGAGCTTGTCGTGGTGCCTGGTCCTTCCCTGCTGCAATAATTACTTTGCTGTTCCTGTCTTGTAATTAAGCTGGTGACTGTGTCATTGCCAAAATCTCATTATGTAAGTCCCACACTGGCACCCTGCAGCCAAGCCAAGGGGTGGGAGCAGGAGCACTCATGGTGGGTGGAGCACCTTACCTGGTTTGATGCCTCCCTCTTCCCTCTGTGCACCCGGCACAGTGGGTTCCTGAGCAGGGCTGGTGATGTGGGCTGGGTGTACTTGCTGCAGCCTCCTGCCCTGCCTGCTTTGGGTATTCACAAGAGCCAGCACAAAAGGGTCATTTGCTGGAAGAGGAAGGAGAAGGTAAGGGATGGAGAGAGTAACTGAGATGTGGACGGACTTGCTGCTCAGTAGGGTGGGCAGAACTGGAGGGGCATCAAGACAGGCGCTGCTGCACAATTCTCATGGCTGCTCGCTGCTCTCTGCCACACATACCTTGAGCTCCCAAAGCTAGGCCAACTTGAAGAGGCTTTACGTGCTTCATCAAGGCTCTGTGGATCTTTGCCCACCCTTGGCAAATTCATCATGGTGAATTTCACCAGGGTAGTTGGAGGTCTGGGGAACTTGTACTTTCTTGTTGCAGAAAACCTCCCCAGTGCAGAGGGCAGGGACGGCGCTGCAACACTGGTGAGGAGGAACAGGTACGGTGATGTGGTGGAATAGCCAGCAGAGCACAGCAATGCCGTGCCCATGTCCTGCTTCACCTGCTCCTGCCTGCCCAACCTGACACTGCCCATGCTGCCTGTAAGGATGGTTGACTTGGTGACACTGCTGGAAAGCTCAGAGGACTTAATCCTGCAGTGAGAGCGTGGTGGAGGCACCTCACAGATTGCCGCTGTCTGCCTCATGGCCTCTGCACTTTGCACTGGGGGTACAATAAAAGATGAGAGCTGAAGGCACTCGTTGTGGATGAGGTGAAGGACAGAGCAGGTGGTGAATGTCAGCCAGAGGCAACCTCTGCAGCGAATGCTGGAGCAGAGAGCTCTGGTCCCTCTGTGGTAATGCAGTCACAGTCACACCTGGATTGCTCTGAGGCGGGCAGCAGGCACAGACAGGTCTGGGGTAAGTTGTGAGGGCAGAGCTGTTGCTGTGTCCCCTATGTTTCATGAACCCAGCCAGTCCCCATGTCCCTTCCACTGCAGCAGCAAGGCTTTTCATACCTACCTGAACAGGCCTGAGCTGCACCCCACAGCTGGGTGGCCTCTGGGGTGTCCTCTTCCCCGGTAACAGGGGCAACCATGTGCCCTGGGCCCTTCTCTGCAGTGCTCACCTGTCACTGGCTAGTCCCAGATTGCCTGTCCAGATCCATAACTACTTGGCAAGGTAATGGTACTGTCTCAAATCCCATGCACACAGTGGGGCATGTGGGGTTTTTCCATGGCAGACTCCAAGTCTTCACTAGGTAAATTGTCTGCTCTTGGTGGATGTCCAGCTCTGATTCAGCTGCAGCTGAATTTTTTAGAAGAGGAAACCCAGCCTGAATTCTGGGAGCTGCCTGCGTTCTTACAGCAGCATTTCTGTTTCAGGAACCAGAAGTGCCTTCTCCGTGTGAAATATGTAGACAGGCCCTGAACCTCACCACAGGAGGGAGTCTCTGTGCTGAGGAGATAACCTGGGGGGGAAACTGGGCTTGGGTGTTCACAGCATCTTCTGAACTGGAATCAGGTTTGCCCTGTGCAGAGAGATGGGGAGCAGCCAGTGGAAGAGCTGAAAGCAAAGTGCTGCAGGGAATGGGTGTGTTAAGTCAAGCATGGCATTTCAGGAGTTCAGCTGGAGCAGGGAAGGGTGTTGGAAAGTGAGCAAACCCACAGAGCAAAGTTGGTGCTGCCAGCAGGATCAAAGAGGGCAGTGAGAAACTGCAGCTGTGTACAGCCACTCCCCTCCAGTGTTCGTGGAACATGCAGGGCAGGGGGAGGCTTCCCAAAGGACTGGAGTGCTGGGACCAGTCCCATGCAGCTGCCAAGCACTCCGATGTATGTCCTGGTGTCTCTGAGCTGCCAGTGACTGCAGCAGCAAATGCGAGCTGCTTTGCTGCCGCCCTTGAGCACCAGTCCTGGGCCCTGGCAGTGGAGGCTGCTGGCAGGTTATTTTGCTGGGAGCTGTGGCAGTGAGCCCTGGGGAAACATGAGCTTGGTGGCTGTGGCTGGCTGGAACTTCTCCAGGTGGACCTGGGTCTGGAGTGAGGTTTCCAGCCCACCTTGGTCCATTTGAGGTCATCTCTAGGCTGGTAGAGCACACAGAGCCATGATGGTGTTTCAGCATTGGTCAGGCTGCAAGGGCTGAGATCTTCAGGTGGAGCCTGACCTGTGGATGTGGCTGTGGGGCTCTGCCCCCATGGGACAGCCAGACTGAATTGCCTGTTGCTGATCACAAGCCATTGAGCCATAGCAGTGGTTACAAAGGTTTATTTCAGATTATTAAAAAAAAAAAACCTCAAACAAAACCAAACCTTCTTCATGTTTGTACATCCCTGTTCTTACTCAATTGAAAATGAAGGTGCATCCTCCCAGCTGCCTGGTGTGGGGGGATGCCAGGCTCAAATCCCAATGTGGAGCAAAGCCCCATAGTGCAGGAGCCCATCGGCTCTGTGCCAGCATGGCCATGCACCGTGGAGCTGCAGGAACCGGGGTGTGCAGGAATCTCTGGCTGTGGCAGAGGCAAGTCTGGCATAGGAACCACGGGGATAGTGAAGGCACCATGTCTGGGTTGTTGAAGTGGGACCTGGAAGTTGCCAGCTTCCCACATCTGGTTGTTGCTAAGTCCTTACCCAAAGCTGAGGCCAATGGTCAAGGCCAAGACCTTGCCTTCAGGAAGGTCAGTGGGGTTTGTGCGTCAGCCAGAAGGACAACGTGGGCTTTGGGTGATGCCCAGAGCTCCCCGGGAGGCAGGGCTGATGCTCCAGGGACAGGCTAGCAATGTCAGCTATAAGGACTAGTGTAAGTAATATTCTCCATTCATACACATACTCATGAAAATTAATCCTGTTGTTGCTTGGGCTCATTGGCCCAGTTCAGCTCAGCTCTGGTGGCAAAAAGGTGTCCCAGCTCTGAATGCCCCATTCCCAAGCCTGCTCCAGGGTCCATCCCTGAGTAGTACTGGGAAACATTTAAGCCTTTCTACCAGGGCCAGTGATCTTCTTCTGTCCTTTTCCTGCAACTTAAGGGCAAGGGTAGGGCAAAAGGGGACAGCTTTCCTTCTGGGACAGCGTCAGGCCTTGGAGGAGGACATTGAGCACTTGCCACATAACAAGCATTCGGACTGTGGAGCCTCCAGCAGGTAGGATGGTGCTGGTCCTGCAGATATGGCCCACCCTGTCCCTGCCATCAGATTATGCTGGACTTGCTGTGCCGGAGCAGGCAGATGGCAGTCACCAGGGATGTCAGGGTGGTGACCACAAAGAGCAGGATGAGGATGACCCAGTAGTTGTACAACATGCTTTTGTGGGAGAAGGGCTTCTCTGCCGGGATCATGTTGGTGAAGTTCAGCATGTAGCCCAGGGCCCAGCCAATGGAGGTTTCTCCTGCCTGTGGAAACAGCATGGCATGGTCACCACACAGCCAGCCCAGCTGCATGGGCCTCAGGACACCTTAGAATAAAGTCATGGAATCATTGAAGTTGGAAAAAACATCTAAGATCATGGAGTCCAACCACTAACACCAGCACTGCCAAGGCCACCACTAAACCATGTCCCCACATCTGCCCGTGTTTTAAATCCCCGCAGGTAGATTTTAACTACCACATCCATGGGCAGCCTGTTCTAGTGCCTGACCACACTTTCCAAGAAGGAATTTCTCCTAAAGTCTAACTGAAACTTCCCCTGGCACAACCTGAGGCCATTTCCTTGTCCTGTCAAATGTTACCTGTGAGAAGAGACCAACCCCCACCTGGCTACAGCCTCCTGTCAGGATATTGTAAGAGAGTGAGAAGGTCCTCCTTGAGCTTCTTTTTCTCCAGGCTGAGCCCCTCTAGCTCCCTCAGCTGCTCCTCATAAGACTTGTGCTCCAGACCCTTCAGGGACGGCCTCAGTGTCAGCCCAAGGAAGAAGAGTGTGGGGGAGCCCACAGCCCCCTTGAGCCTCTGCTTGCCCACAGGTCCAGCCAGCCCAGGGACAGAGCAGTGACCATCCTGTGCTGAACTGGGATCATCCTCTGGGAGTAAAACCTTGGGCACTCAGGCCAGTCCTGATCTCCTTGTACATCCCATGGCACGTGCAGACAAAAGTGAGATCCTGCCCTGAGATAACTTCCCAAAAAGCTTCAGCTAAGCATTGTTTGGGATGGCTGGCGTCTGGAAGGCTAAGGAAGGGCTGAAGGACATGACCCTATGACCACCCCACAGCCAGCTCAGCTCATTTGTTTCCATCCTCCAGCAGATCCCTCCAAAAACTGAGAGTTCCATCCTGCCCCTGTTCACTGAGATCTTCCTTGATTCTGCTTGGCTCTTTTTCTGTGTGGGATCATCTCTCCTGCAGGGGTCTTTGGCCTAACTCCAAAGAGATCCCATGAGATGGGGATGTATTTTGCTGCTACCCACCTTCTTCTGGAAGGCAATGTTGGGGAAGGAGTGGTTGTTGAAGCTGTAGCCTTTAGTGGTGAGCAAATACACAAATATGCTGACAGCGCAGTAATCTGGCAGCCTCTTCTCCAGCTTGGGGGCTTTCTGGAGCAGCTGGGTGGGATGCACAGAGGGAAAGAGAAGAGGGGTCAAGCCAGCAATGGACAGGCTTGTGTCTATGGCCTGAAGCTCAGGGTAGTTACATCTGTGAGGCAAAGGCTGCCCATACCCACCTGAGCCCCCTCCCAGTCCCATATAGGAGCCATCAATTGCCTTCCCTCTACTCCATTGTTCCCAGGAAACCCAGTGACCTCCAAGGGCTTCCCTCAAAGCCTGGGTGATACCCCACATGAAGCAGCCCCCTCCTTCCCACAATACCCAGGGAGCTCACCTCACTCCAGCTGGTGGCACAGATGATGTCTGCAGCATCCTTCAGGTCACTGGGCAGGTGCACAGGTCTTCCCATCACAGTCTGGATGAAGTCCACTGTGTAGAAGAAGGCAGAGAAGGCCTAATGGAGGGAAAGGAGGAGCTGTGGGTCAGGCTGGGAGCAAACTCTCTCACTGTGAGCAGACTCTCTGGCCAGTGTGGTGGGCACCAACAACCACTGTTGCAGAGCTGGGGGTCTCACTTTGCTGCCACATGATGCTGGGGAGCTGGGGACAACCTGCCCAGCCAGCAGCTGTCACCACCCTCCTCCATGCTGGGACTTACAATGAAGTTTCCTGAAACCTCTGGCTGGAAAACACCATCAAAGGAGCAGCGGGAGAAGGAGCAGTTGGTGAAGTCAAAGAGCTTGCTGACATGCAGAGTGCAGAGGTTCCCATTCCCGGTGCCGACCAAGGTAACAGTGGTGTTGAGGGCAAGGCTTGGCCTCTCCTTCTCCGTGCAGGGGCTGTCATAGATGCTGCTCAGCAACAGGCTCTTGCTGTAGCCCACAGGCCAGCAGGGATGGGAGACAGTTTCTTGGTAGCTCTCAGCCTGCCAGAGGAGGGACACATGGGGTACGTGAGCTGTGCCATAGCCACAGCTCCCCTGGAGCTTGAGCAGTTGCCAGAAGTGTCTCAAAATGGCTTGGGGTGTCTCGCCTCTAGCCAAGGGCTGTCTCATCTAATGGAGATGGTGGGAGAAAGCCCTGGGAACACAGGAGAGGGTTGGGGGCAAAACCCAAGTTGGCTGGTAAAGGTGTGCAGCTGGTCCAGGGCTGAGGGACAGCATAAACACCAGGGTGAGGGGGTAACTGTGGCGTCGTGACAGCCAGCATCCACATCAAGCACACATTGTACCTGGAGGATCTTGGAGAGCAGCCTCTTGAGGACCTGGTCCCTCCCATAGCAGAGGAAGCTGTGTGTGTACACTTTGTATGCCTGGCCGTACAGCTTCAGCATCACCTCATTTCTGGGGTTTTCAATCACGTCCCTGGTTTCAAAGGTGATCTGTGTGGAAGCGCCCCCAAAGTCCATGGCCCCCAGGGTCTTCTTCTGAGGCTGGATCCATTCTCCAAGCCATCCACGCTGGGCCAGGGAGGACAAGAGCAGGTGTAAGCATATGATGAGCTGCCCAGCCACCATAGCCATCCCAATGGATGTCACTATCCCTTGCCTACCTTGATGAAGTTCTCCAGGAGATAGTTTGCAGTGACCCAGCCAAAGACCCCTTCCTCTTCCCCTGACAGTATCTTTGCTCCCCGGAAATCAAAGGGGTACATCTTCAGCGTGGCTGCTACAGCTCTGAGGACAGCATCCGACACCTGTGGGTCTGCAATGCTGTGGACCAAGTGAGAGGGCAGAATGACAGGCCTGTGCCACAGTGCTGCAGAGCCTTCCCTGTCCCTGTCCTTGGGGGCCAGCACTGCCACAGCAGGGCCCAGGAGAGAGTGAGCCCTTGCCTGGGTACTCATAGGCATGTCCCAAAAGACCACCAGCTAATTCTATTTGTCTCTGCTGGGGGAGGCAGGTAGCAAGAATGAACTGTGCTCCCTCCTGCTGGGACAATGGGATCCATCCTGCCTGGGCTGAGTGAGGGGAGCACTAATCCTCCCCCATGTGCATTTTGAGGGGTGATTATTCTCACTGTGTCCCATCAGGCTGGCAGTGGGTGCAAGGGATTTTCCTCCTAGCATCCAAAATGTCTGGGTGGGTTATCCTGGTGCTGGCCCCCCACCAGCCCCCTTCCACAAGTGCCGTGCTGGCTGTGTCCTGCACAGCACATCCTGCTCTGAAAGGCAGGACCCCTTCTGCAGGGGACATAGCACTGGGCAGCTGGGTGCTGAAGAAATTTGCCCAGCAAAGGGGCAACACTTCAGCCATCCTTCACCACCTCTGTCCCTGCTGTGTGTGGCAAGCTGCCACGTCATAGTGGCACAACCTGAGCACTCACTTGAGCAGGCGCATGCCAGCCGTGGCACCCAGGTACAGCGGGGTGCCCACGTGCTTCTCCTTGGGCACCTCTCTCAGGGCCTGGTTCAGGCAGTGCTCCAGGCTTGTCCCGGCCGCTGGAGGGTTTGAGCTGTAGCTGGAGATGCCAGGACCTGTGAAGAGGAAACAGCATTGCTCCCTGCTGGTGAAGGGATGATGCTCAGTGGGAAGATGCCTAGTGAGCAGCTTTGCCCCTTCCAGGGTGTCCAAAAGGCAGGTTTCTGTGGGCATGGAGCCATCCAGGGTCCAGCCACATCTCCCTGCCCACACCACATCCCCTGCTGGCTGACAGTCTGGGAAAGGTTGATAAATAGAGTGAAAAACCAACCCTGGCTCCTCACTGGGCTAGGCAAGGAGCTGGATTGTTCCCTGGTAGTTCAGTACCTGCCAGGAAAAGATAAACCACAAGCATGCATGGGTGCAAGCCTTGGGGAGAGTTGGGAGGCATTTTGGGAATAGAGCTGAACCCTTTAGAACACAACACTACACCAGTGAATAGAGCTGGGCAGGTGGGCATGGAAGGGGCACTCACATCATGCTGCCTTGCCACAGACATGCAACAGACACCGCCACCAACCCCCAGCCCCAGGCCAGGGCCAGACCTTACCCTCCACATCACACATGCTGTGCTCGCTGACCACCCCGGTGTCATTCTCCTTGTCTGCAGGCCACTTGTAGATGAACATGGCAGTGTGGGAGGACCCAGCGTCCAGCACGATGCCATACTGCAGAGGGAAGGCAGTGGGTCAGGCCTGGAGGTTGAAGCTCCCCTGGCTGCTCCAGCCCTTATCAAGGGAAGGCACTAGGGCTCAGTGCACAACCACTCCTACCCTGTCAGTACCGAGAAGCTGCAGAGCATCATCTGGCAGAGGCAGGCTTTGCTAAGCCCAGCCTGGCACTGCCGGGCCTGCATCTGCCCAAACAGGGCACTGCCTGGGATGTGACTGGGAGTGGGATACTGGCCATTCTGGTACGCTGTTTGGAACAGCACAGGGAGTCTGGCTTTCTGGGTAAGGGGACCCCCTTGAGTGCAGCCCAGGGGTCTCTTCCTCCACTGCAGGTTACCATCACTCCTAGCTGCCTGCTGAGCCATGCTAGCAAGTCCCTGGGACTCGTGGTGGGGAGGGACACCTGAAATGGCTCCTCGGGATGCTCTTGGCCAAAGAAGGGCAGCCAGGCCCCTCATCCCTCCTGCCCTTGTATGGCTCGGCCATTCTCTGGCTATAAATAACCCTGCTCCTCCTGCCAAACAAGGTTACCCAGCTCCCAGGGAGGGGACACCGTACATGCTGCCTGCATCACCCCTGGGCAGACCCCTCTGCCTGACCCCTGCTGCCCATGGTCTCGGGGCTGCCCACGCTGGCCCCTGCTGTGCCCCCTCAGGGCTGTGGGTATGGGGGGAAAGCAAGGCAGGACCCAGCACCACCCCAGCTGAGCATCTCTAGGGTGAAGCCATCTAAGGCTTAAACTTCCTACGAGTCTCTGTCTGCTCCTGCCCTGCCCAGACTAGATGGAGTCAAGGGCTGGAGTAGGCAGCTCCTCTCCCTGCCCGGTTCTGGAAGCCACCCCAGCCCTGTCTGCCATGGGTGCCCCATGCCACCCCTGTCCCTATCACCTGGTTTTCACCAGCTCAGGCAACAGAAGTGTCAGGGCAGAGGCAGGGACACTCAGGTCCCCACTTATAGGTAGCCCCAATGGTACACCATGGGAGTAGTCTCCAGCCTAGAGATGCCATGAAGGAGCTGAAGTTCATAGAGAGGGACAAGATTGGAGACAGGGATATCTACATGGTGGCAAGGGCTGAGAGATGCTGGAGTATGAGACAATGAGGATGATCTGCAGTGCCAGGGATACCTGGTGCCACCCACCAGGAATGGGGTCAGCCTGGGAGGGGATGCTGGGGACGCCAGACTCACCCTATGGCAGGAAGGAACATGGCCACAGGGCTGACTCCAGGGTGAGCAGGAGGAGACCCACCACCTGTGACAGGGGGAAGGCTGGTTCCCAGAGTTTCTTCCTGCCTTCAGCAGGGCTGGCTCGGCTGTGCCCCACTTCTCACCCCATGGGGAGCTGGTACCAGGGTGCATTCAAGGGGGTACATACCTGGGGTGGAGTTGCACAGGTAGAGAGGTGTGCACATGTATGTGTACATATGCATGGATGTGCATGGATGTAGTGTACGTGCTGCAGGAGTGTGTCTGTTTGTGTGTGTGTACATGGGCATACAAAGGTGGGTGCAAATTTAGGTGTGGAGGTAGGTATGTGGGGGTGCTTGCCTGTGGGTGTGCACAGGTGAGGTGTACATGCACAAAGGTGTGCCAATCTTGTGTGCACATGGGTGCACGCCTGTGCATACATGCATTTGGGAGGGGCGTCTGCATGGGTGCTCGTGGGCACATGTCCATGCTCAGGGAGGTGCAGGCAGTGAGAGGCAGCATGGAGCCTACACCCAGGGCAGGTGCCATGCAGAGGTGACATGTTGTGGTGACAGTGGCACTGTTGCGGCAGGATGCAGAGCTGGCTGCCCCATGTAGGCACATCCTAGTGCCCTTTGCTCCCAACACCTGTAGGCCAGAGTGGGGATCTCTCCTCTTGGACCCCCCAGGCCATTGCCACCAGGTGTGGAGTGGTGGGTGAGGGGTATCCCAGGGGTCCCCTGGCCTTGGTGGTGGCAGCAGCAGCGCTTGGCCCAGCTGAGGTAAGGTGCTGCAATGCAATGGTGCTACCACTGCAGGGTGTGCCTGGCCTGCTGCTGCCACAGCTCACCCTTAGCCACCCCAGCATGAGAGGAGCCACCACAGCCTCGTGCCAACCCCTCCTGGAGGCACAGGGTTTGGCACCCCAGCCTGTCCCTGTGGAGAAGCCATCCTCACCTGGCAGTGATAAGCAGGGGTGGCAGTCATATGTGCACAAGACTTGGGCAGCTTAGCATGTTCCCAGTGATGAAGGAATGTCATCTCCTCCAGTCCCAAGGGTACCCCATGCCTCCAACATTCACGCAGAAATCACAAAGGAGGTCACCTACAGTGGTGTGCAATGGTGCCAGCCTCTGGCTCCAGATCCTGTCCCTGTCTTGCCTTCTGTCCCTGCCCAGACCCTGGGCTTGGGCATCAGATCCACTGCATTCCCCAGAGCAGAGTGCACTGCTGTGTGTGCCTGAGTCATGGCTGAGCCCTGGGCATGGGCAAGTGGGCTCCAGGGGCCCCACCGGTGGGAAGCCCCAGGAGGGAGGATAAAAGCTTCAGCATGTTTGCCTGCTGGTGCCCAGGGCTTTGGCATGTGGGACAGTCTCCAACACCAGCATCTCCTGGTAGCACAGGGATTTTTCTAACAGAACCCCCTGACCAGACCGTGGTGATGCTGCAGGCAGGGGGAGTCCCCATTGTGGCCCCACACTGGGACAGTTTTCCAATGCCAGCCCTATCTCTGCTGCCTCCTGGGTCACCCATGGTCCCAAGGGCTCTGTCCCAATGCAGCATCACTCAGCCCAGCCCCAGTCAGGGCTGCTCAATCCTAAAGCCCCTGCAGAGGGGACACAGAGGACAGTGATGTTCCCAAAGGCCGTGGGTAGGGCTTGGGGCTCCTTATCAGTGTACGGCTCTGCCCCGGGGAGGAGGCAGATGTGGACATTGAGAATGCCCCATGTGCTGCTGCCTGGCACTGTGCCCCATGGCCATGCCCAGGACTCCAGCCCTCATCCCACAGGCTCTCCAGGCTGCCCCATGTTGCATGAGCGACATCTGGCCCCCCAGGATCCCTGCCCCCCACTATTCTGCATGTCTCAAGGGTGGTGAGGTCATGCAGCACCCAGGTTTGCAGTGAGTTGTGACATGTTTCCTTCCTGCTGCAGTAGCCATAGCAGCCACAGGACATAGAAATTGCCAGAGATACATTTGCCAAAAGAAGAAAGAAAAGGGCTGTCAAGAGCAGGCTGCACAGGTCAGTGAGGCCGTGAGCTCTGCTGTGGATCTGTAAGGGAAGGATCAGCCCTCAGCAGCAAGATAACTATTCCAGGGTGGTTTTAGGGCTATATTCCAAGCAAAGGAGCTGGAAAGGAAAGATATGGAGCTGTAGCTCAGCAGTGAACAGCACTATCCAGCAGCTAACGTGGACTGAGTCAGCAAGGACCACATCTTCTCCAGGCTGTTGGAAGACATGCCCAGTAGGACCAACCTCTAAATGTGGGCATCTCTTGGGCTGAGTTAAAATAACACAACGTTTTGCATTCTCAAAATAGCACTGAGCTTTGTGTGAAAGCAACTCCTCAGCACCTTCCTGATGCCAGCCCCATGGGAACAGGCACTGCTGGACACTGGTGCACACCCCATCCTGGACCTCACAGCATTTGGAACCCTGAGTCCCTGGGCCAGGCCTTGTGCAGAGTAGGGTCAGGACCCAGGTGGGTGTTCAGGGATGCTGAGCCCCAAACTGCAGCATTGCCTGCAGAGTAGAAGGTGCTACCACTCAGAGAGAGAAAAAGCACCAAAAAAAGCACAAGAAAAAAAGTTTCTGCTAATTCATTTGGTTTAAAACCAATGGTCTGTCTTGGAATCAGAAAGAAGAAAGTCTTTCCAGGCTGATCCAAGTGCTACATATGGAGTCTTGGCACCAATCTAATTCCTCCATGTTCTAAGAGAAAAAATCCACTTTGAAACCAGCTCGGCACTGCCCAAGATGCCCCAGCATATGGCAATGGGTTACAAAGAAAGGCATTACAGAGAAGGAGTTAATAATGGGTAGTTATACTAAGTGCAAAAAGGGTCATCTTGGCTAAGCCAGCTCGTCTTCTCATTCTAGTCTTCATTACATCTGACAAACCCAGAGAGAAGGCAGCAGCACATCTGGCATGCAGGCTGGCTCAGAAAGTTTCCAAGTAAATTGCTTGGGATGAGAAAAAGGGGGCTTTAGATGAACTGTTTCTCAGGACAAGAGCCTGGGACTATTTTAAAACAAAAGACTTGGCCTACAAAAGGAGTACTTGGCCAACAATAAATTGTTCGGGAACTTCTTTCATCATCTGAATTTACANGCTGCTCTCTGCCACCCTCCCCGCAGATGAGGGACCCGCCAGCCCCGGCGCCTTCCGTGGCGCTGCGGATCCTCTGATGCCGGCATCTCTCCCGCAGCGGTAATCCCGCACACCGGGAACGCCAAACGCCGAGGTGCCCACGGCGGCTCCCCAGGACCTGCCGCTGGCCGCCGCCGCTCCGCGCCCGGTGCCCCCGCGCCGCTCCCCTCACCTTGAAGCCCGGCGGGCCCCGCGTGTCCCCAGAGCCGAGCAGCAGGAGGAGGATGCCCAGCAGGCAGCCGAGGGCCAGGAGCAGGAGCAGGGCGGCCAGGCGGCGGGCCATGGCGGAGCGGTGCAGGTGAGTGTCTCGGCAGCGGCGGCGGCGGCTCCTGCCGCTCCTCCTCCCCCGCCTTCTCCTCGGCCGCCTCTCCCGGCTGAGTCACGGCCCACCCGGGCGGGACACCGGGCTCCGTGGCACTGTGCGGGGCAGCCCCGGGCTGCGAGTCCTGCGGCTGCCCCGGACCCGGACTCAGATCTTCCTGCCCCCTCCGCCCCGGGACCGGACCGATCTGCCTCCCCCAGGCACGGGCCTTTTGCCCGGGATCAGTGCCAGCCCGGCCCCTCAAGCACCGCTCCGGCTCCAGAATCAGCTTTGTCCCTGGAGCATCGGCGTTACCGAGAGGGCTCAGCCCAATCCTGTCCCTCCTCCCTGGGCACAGCCTATGTGCCTGGGATCAGCCCCATCTATCCCTCCGGGCATTGTTCTTGACCCCAGGCTCAACCCCATCCTGCCCCCACCCTGGGGCTTAGCCCTTAGATGGGTTCAGTGGGACATGGGAACATCCTGAGATACAGAAAAGTTCCAAGAACATCTCATCTAAAAAGATTAACAACTGTGGCTGTGTTCCTGCTTTTAATCATCACAAGAACTTCGTGACAGCCCTGAGGAGCCCAGATGTATATTGAGGCTGTTTTCAATATGGTCACAAGTGAATAATGTGATGCATTTGCATAGGGAGCAGCGAGCCAAAGGAGGTTGGGCTCCTTCCTCTGAGGACATTTGCAGCTTGCTTACACAGTGGGATACAACAGTGAACAAAATAATAAACAAAGAGAGAAGGCTGGACGACACAGCTCCTAGAGCAGCTGGGTTGCAGGCTGAGGGTCACACCCTCACACTGAGGATGTGAGCTGAGATTCCTCACGCCTGCCTCACTTCTCAATATTTTTTGAAGCAGGAGATTTCCTGCCACTCACAGTCTTGCTCGCAGACCCACGCAGCGCACACATTGCATCAGCACTGGACCTTCTGCAGAGCTTCCTGCCCATAACTGTGGCACTGGGGCACAGAGGTGCTCATGGGGCTAAGCCTTTGCCCATGGCTTGTGGTGCAGGAGCCCCCAGCTCTGGTGCACCACTCCATTGCACAGGGTCTGCTGCTGGAGGTCCCACAGGGCACGAGCTCCAGCGCTGTCCCCAAAGCAGTGACTGGCAGCAGAGTTTGGGAAAGAAAATGGCTAAATAGGGGCACGGAGAGTCGCCCTCACCCTGGCAGTGCCAATCACTGTGGAGCAGGGCTTCTCTGCAGGACTGCTCTGTTCAGTCTGTGAGTCTGTTTGCAGGGGTTTACCTTCTCACCAATTCATTAAGCACTTAACCCTGGAAAACCTGTGTCAATCTATTTCAATACATTAATATATTAATTTCTGTGAAAAAATTATTCCCCTTTGCTGCTGATTATGCCATGGGAAAACACAATTCTGTCCCTGAGGCTCAGCCGAGCATCACTTCCATTGTCCTTCTGTCTTCCCAGGCTGACTCTTCTCAAGTTTTTATGGGAAATATACTTGTGTATTCTTGACTCTTCATGCTGCCCACCTCACCTTCTGAGGCACTCATCTGCCATCCTCTACAGTGCAGCTGCACCAGATATTACCACAGAGAGGTCTTTTCTGGATTGCACTTAATCTCCTTCTCAAACCTCCTGCTTCACCTTTATATGGACTAGCAATGAGGACTTCAAAGACTGAAAAGAAACAAAAGAAGTCTCTTTTCTGGATAGTAGGGGGCAGAAACATGGTTGGGGAGCCCTGTGGGAGTAGGGATGGTCCCCTTGCTCCTCATCCTTCTTTTGGTTTTGAGGACTTTGGAGGAAGTTCTTCTCTGGTCCTTGGTGTAGTGGGACCCATCCTGGGAGATGTGAGTATCCTCCATACTCCATACCTTGGTTTGCACAGACTTGACCATCCTATTTCCCTGCTGTCCATGGGTGGCTTTGAAAGGGGGGCTGGCATTCCTTCCCTCCCCAGGGGAGGCTGCTCCTCCTCTTCACAGGGTCAGTTTTACAACTCTCTTTCCAGCCCCAAGGGTGCAGGAGGTGTGAGGTCTGAGGGAGCCTGTGCCAAGCCCTGGAAAATCACTGGTATCCCAGGATGCTCAACCTCCAGTGCAAACAGGAATGTACCAGAAGCTTGGACATGCTGGGGTAGAAATGCTGCCATTCCCAGGGGAATGTCAGCCAGGCAAACACACGTATAGCCAAGAGAAATACCCAAATACCCCATGACAGTACATTCAGGTGGGGAGCACCCCAGCACGACTGTCTGAGCTCAGCCCAGCCAGGGTCAGACACTGCCAAGGGGCGGGGGGGACGGGTGCAGTTCATGTCCTTTCTCCTTTCCCGTGTAGCCCTGTCAAGGCATCACAGGCTGGAAAGCAGGGCACCGAGGGTGGCAGTGCCTCTGTCCATGGTGTGTGGGCAGCCCCAGGCACTCACAGGGAACCCAGCCATGTCCCTGGGGAGGAGCAGGAGTCTGTGCTGAGGTGGCTGCCCCAGGTGGGCAGTGCCAGAGCTCCATGCACAAGAAAGTTCAGTAGGAAAAAGCAAACGAGAGGCAGGGAGGGCTTTCTCTGCCATGGAAGATGAAGCAGGCAACTTGCTCCAATGGCAGGAGGTGAGAGCAGCCTTGTTTGTCTGAGGAAACAGGGATATGGATTTTGGGCACCACCAAAGAAAGGCAAGAACAGATGTCACTTCTGCAGGACTCAGTTGTGAAGCATCTGCCCAAATGAGCAGGTTCAATGAGCAAGAGGCT
Source organism: Rhadina sibilatrix (assembly GCA_013400275.1). Taxonomy (NCBI): domain Eukaryota; kingdom Metazoa; phylum Chordata; class Aves; order Passeriformes; family Phylloscopidae; genus Rhadina; species Rhadina sibilatrix. Next base: position 116,340 of record VWYO01006316.1, on the reverse strand, counting down.
GTGTGGGGGGCTCTCGGGGGGTCTCTCTGTTCCCCCGAGATTCTGGTGCTCTTTGCCCTTTGCCCTCGGGAAGCCCCGAGCCGCCCGCAGAAAAGACGAGGAGCCTTTAGATGTTCTTTTTCAAGGCTACTCTTCTTTATTTTTTCTTATCACAAACTTTTTCTCAGAGCTCTGCCAGGGTCTGGACAGCACGGGCAACAGGTGACAACTGCCCGCCTTCCCCCAGCTCGTCATCTTATATACAGATAATTACGTGAACATTATTTACAGTTTTGAACCAATATCTACAATTTACACTAAACAGGTGCCTTTCACTCTAACCCAATCCCTCTAAATCTACTTAATGTCATCACCACTGTGCAAAATGGAGACGAAGAAGAAGGAGAAGACCCCAGGGCAACGCCCAGAATCCTCCATCTTGTCTCTGGTCATACCTATTCTAAAATTCTTAATGTTAAAATATTACTACTTTCTATTACCCTTGAGAGCTTGCAATTCTTCCCGTAGTGTTGGTAACTTTTCCCATGGACTGTAGTCGAGGCCCTTGCCTGTCTGGGGTCTATGCCAGGGTCTGCAACCCCCCTGTACATTTCTCAGACCCCCCTGTACAGGTTTTAAACCCCCCTGTACAGGTCTCTGACTGTCCAGGGTTTCCAGAGGAATACCCAGGGTTTCCAGAGGAATACCCTGGACTCCAACAGGGGGCCAGCCTGGCACAGCCTAGTTGCCCTGCCACACTACCACTCTGCCACATCTCTACCTGCCATGCTGTCACCTGTCTGCCTGCCACCCCGCGTGCCATCTGTCTGCCTGCCAGCACCTCACCTCTGCCATCTCTGTTGACCTCCACACCACTGCTCTCCATACGTTCATCCTGCCTTGACCATCCCCAGGAACAGAGGCATGCCGTGAATTTTTAGGGAATTGCTTTGATAGTGGGAGGGACAGATCCCCTCAGCATGACCAGATAAGAAAATGGCATTGAAATCTGAAATAACCAGACAATCCACCAGATGCAGGAGCAGGGTTTGCTGTGGGACAATTAATGCCAATTAATGCCCACAATTTAATGCCAATTTTTCATTATTACAGCCTGTGTCACCACTGTGATGGGGCCACAACAGCAAGGAACCAGGTTAACCTGTGAGAACAGGCAGGTGCTGATCTCGTCTCTCTCCTGCTCAGTGAAAGGATCTGAGGCAACAGCGTGAAGCTGTGTCAGTGGAAGTTTAGTCTGGGTATCAGGAAAAGGTTCTGCTTCTTCCAGAGGGTGCTGGGCACTGCCCAGGCTCCCCAGGGAATGGGGACAGCCCCGAGGCTGCCAGAGCTCCAGGAGCCTTTGGGCAGCACTACCAGGAGTGCCCAGGGTGGGGTTTTTGGGAGCTCTGGGCAGGGACAGGACTTGGACTCCATGACCTTAGAGGTATTTTCCAACCTTAATGGTTCTATGATTCTGTAATCCTTGTGGGTCCCTTCCATTGAGGGCATTCTCTGGTTCTATCATTCTTTACAGCATGAGACAGAAGCCTAGAGGAAGGGATGGATGTCCTAGGCAAAGAGAAACCAGCTCAGGAGCCCCAGCTCCCTACTCTGCTGGTGTCTTTGGCTCATCCCATACCTGGATAAACACAAAGAGCTTAATCCCAGGTAAAACTGCATGTGTCACCAGCATGCCTGAGGCACCTGAGGACTCTTGTCTGTATTTTTATATCCCCTGCAGCTGGTGTGGACATGGACTTCAGCTCAGTGACTCAGGGAGACACGGCCTTTCTTCAAGGAGAGGCAAAGACACAGACTCCCCAGGAAAGACAGGGCATGCTGGCTGGGCAGAAAAGATTGTCCCCATGTTGGAACAGGGGAAATAATCCCTGAGGGCATAATGGAAGGTGAATACAAAGAGGAGAAGGTGGGGAGTGGAGTGCATTAGTCAGTCAGCAGTGCAGGGGACCGCCCCTTCCCCAGACAAAGGAGAGAGGTTTTCTAATCCACCTCTTCCAACAAAAGCCTCTGAGGTGGGGCCACCTGCGTGAGGGTTGAATGAGGGATCAAAGGAGACACTGCAGCAGGAGAAGGAACTCGATGGTGGCTCTGAGAGGTGGGGTTTGCTGGCTGTGGGACTCAGGGCTGCTCAATGGCTTTGTAAAACATGGATGAGCACATCTGGGAGCACTGATGGACGGCCCCGCAGCTCCCATATGTGGTTGGGTAATAACAGGAAGAACAAAATGAGCCTGTAGACACTGTGACAGGCTGGGGTCCAAAGGAGGGGTTAGGGACAGGGTTCTCTGCTCCCATCTGTGAGCTCCTCAGCCAACAGCAAGTGCAGGGGACCATTCAATGCAGAAGCATTCAACAGCCTTGACATCGGCCCAGTGCGGGCCAGCCCTGAGCAATGCACAAACAATCCCACAACACACTCCAGAACTGCTCTGGCACAACACTGATCTCAGCCCTGGCAGAAGTCCCCCAGAGGTCCTGACCTGCTCCTGAGGGAGTACTGGAAGCCAGTGAGGTTCCTCTGCAGAGGCACCCACACCAAGAATCAGCAGGGACAGAGAGGGGCTGGCTGCAGAGCAGCCTGAAGGACATTTGTGAGAGCATGAGGCTGCAAAGGTGTTCCCAGAAGGAAAACAGTCCCCATCTGCCTCTGCAGCACAGACCAAGGAATATGGGCTTGTTCCTTTGGCCTCAGGTTGGGCTGAGGCTGCTCACCTGTCCACAGGCTGTGGTCCATGGGAGAAATCCCCCAGCCCCATCCTCAATCCAAATCCCAATCCTACTCCCATTCCCAGTCTCAGCTCTGCCTGGGAGCTGCACTGGATGCACAGACAGATGGAAGAGTGGGAACCTGCTCTCAGTCCCCAAGGCTCTGTGACTCCAGTCAGAAAGTGGACTGATGTACCCTGGGACTCAGCTGAGACATCAGGTGTGTTTTTTGGCTAGTGCAGGCCAATGCAAGCCACTGTGCAAGCTGTGCTTCTCCCTCAGGGACCTCCAGGCAGGGTGAGCCCTGCACCTTGGATGTCTAGGCTTCCCCAACTGCTGGGGCTGACTCTCTCCCCAGTGTCTTGTTGCCTTGCATGGAGGGTCACAATATTCTGTGTGGGGTATCATGAACCCTCCCAGCTGCCTGTCCTACTGTTGGGTGTATCCCACAGAGATATGTGAACCTGGAGCCAGAAAGGTGCTTTTGCTCAGGTGCACTTATCCACATCCCCACCAGCACAAAGTTGGAGTCAGACAGGACTGAAGTGGAAGCAAGGACCTGTCAGGAATTTCTGGGGATGCCCACACCAGTCCCAGCACTGAGTGAAGCCATGTGAGTCCCATCACTAAGGCCATGTGCACACATATGTGAGGCATTTTTGGGGTGTTTTTGAGTGTGGCCAGTGAAGCTGCAAATCCAACTGGTGTTTACACTGGTAGAGTAAAAAAAATAAGGGAATGTAACAACTTCCCTCAATCAGGAGTGAGCTACTGACCAAGGGCAGCTCCTCCTGGGCCTCTGCATCCTGTGAGTGGGAGCCCACTGATGTATTCCAGCCTCGGCTCCAAGCCCAGATCTTGTCTTCTTAGAGGCATTGAAGGTCTGGAAGGATCTCAGTGTATCCAAGACTATAATCTCCCTGCTGGCAAGGATCCTTGCCTGGAAGGAAAATCAAACCCAAGTACAAATCTCTATTCTTGCCTTACTTTCTAAACCCTTTTTTGTCTCCTGTTTCCCAGGACAGTGTCTGTGTGATGCAAGCCCTGAAGGGGTCCATGGGCAGGGATCCCTGTTGTCCTGGCGTTGAACCAGCCAGGAAGTAGGTAGCTTTTCCAAAAAAAGCCCCACTAGTTTCTCCTGGTTGTCTTGCCAGGAGCCCTCTCTTGCCAGGACAGAGGGCCAGGAAGTATCAAGTGCCAGGCTGCAGGTGCTGCTCAGGCTCCTCTCAGTAATCTGCGAGGACCATCACTCCTGAGGGGCAGGAAGAGGATGGACACCAGCTTCTGTGGCTCAGCAGTGGGTTGCTGCATGAGGAGAGATGTTCCCAATGTTTGGAACTGTTGGGGTCTCCTGGGAGTCACTGCACAGCTCACCAGGGACCAGGCACTTGCTTAGGCTCCTAGAAGTAGGTTTTAGCTTTCAGGTGAGATCTTTACAGGTGCAAGTTCCACTTGTTTAAAAAATAATGTCAGAATCTACATTCCTTGCTGGCACGTATCGCTTTGAGCAAATAAACCTGGGAGCAGCCAGCAGTAACACAGCTGTGGTATTCCCACTGTGCCCTCCTGCCACCCAGTGGTGTCCATGAATGAGGAAGGTGACAGCAAGCATATGGGACACTTTCCTTGAGCCTTCTCCCTGTCTCCAGCTATCTTCAGCTTGAGGGTGTCCTGAGCCAGCCATGATTTTCTGATTTTCACCCTTCAGTAGATCCCTCTTCTCTGTACTTGTCAAAATCCCTCTATTGAAGTGCAATAAACCTCCAGAAGCACCACTCCTTATCAGGGAGCTGCTGCACCCCAGCACTGGGAGCTGCCTGCTTTAGGATGGGTTGGATCTGGCTTCTACCTTTACTTCATACACTGGAAGAGCTGGTGGCTCCATTCCTCTCCAATCTCTCCAGGACTGTCCTGAATTTGCAGACTCCCAGTTGTATCTTCTCTGGCTGGAGGTACAGTACTGCTTAGACAGGAAGGGTCCTTCCCCCAGAGTTTCCCAGGGACCCCATGGCCATGGGATGCATCCTGGCAGGGCTCAGCTGTCCCTGCTGCCTCATGTGCCACTGCACCACTCTGATGCATCCCAGGGGGCAGGATCAGCCCCCTCATAGTCTTTGCTGCCATGCTGAGTGTTCCTACAGCCAGCTCCCACGTCACATCCCTCCTGGGATGAGCAGGATATCCGCCACACAGCAGAGGCATACTGCTATCTCATAGGCTGCCCCAGACCTCTGGGGTTTTTCCACCAGTGATGTACTTTCCATTGCTTTTAAAAATAAAATCCCAGTAATAAAAATTCCAGCTAATTTTATCCCCAGCCTGTTTTTCCCAGGCTACTGCAAGATGAGGTTCACTGTGCAACACCAACAGTGCTCATGCGTCCAGAGTGTCTGGGGGCATTGGAGGGGAGGACATCCAGACCCAGCAGCTGGTTGGTTGCCCACCGAAGGCCTCTTTCCTCTTTGCCTTGCTGGAGAGCCAGGAATGAGAGGGGAACAGTTTGGTGTGGTGAGAGCAGGGCCACAGTGTGAGCAAAGCCATGGTGTGATCAGGATCACAGTGTGAGCAAGAATACATGGGACCATGGAGAGTGTAACTCACGAGCAGGATGTGAACAGATACAGGATGAGCATGTACATGGCATGACCACAGTCACAGTGTGTGCACAGAGACCATGTGCACAAGACAGCCTGGCACAGCACGTGCATCTACAGCCACAGCTGTGCTCTTGTGCTCATGCCCTATTATGTGTGCCTGAGGCAGAGCATTTCTCTAGTAGTGCCTGAATCCCTGGGCACCTCCCAAGAGCACTGCCATGGATACTGGGGCAGCAGTGTCTGTGGCAGTGCTCCCCCATCCATCTGTCATTGGAGGGGGTCATTAGCACACTCACAGGCAGGGCTGGAGCACCCGGCAGCTGCTGAGCTGTGGCAGTGGTCAGCCAAGGTGGCTGTCACAGCCTGACACTGGCACACACCAGGGACAGGAAAGCCCTTTCTCAGCCCTGCAGCTGATCTGGCAGCTGGAAGGGTGGGCAGAAGTTCCCTGGTCCTAAAGGCATCACCCTGATGCCTCCAGCGAGCAGCAATGGGCAGAAGGGGCCCAGGCACCTTGAAGAAAGGATTGTGCTCTGCAGACTCACATCCCATCCTGAGGCTAGCACACCAGCATCCTGTGAGCAGGGAGAGCTGCCAATCCCACTGAGAGGCAGCAGGAGGAAAAGCAGCTCATGCCCTTACTAAAATGGTGGAAATCCCTGGAAAAGCCACGGGAGTGGGAGATGGGCTCCAGCTCCCATTGTTCCTGGGACATGGTGCAGTCACAGTGGGAGCTCTGCTCCTCCTCAGACCCCCTGGCACAGCTGTCCAGGGAAATGCAAAGCAGTTGGGTCATTCCTGGAGCTGTTGGATCCTGTGGGATGAGCTGCTCCAAGCCTCACAGCCCCAACAATCCAATTAACTTTTGCAATACTTATCTTTTTCATAGTCACTTTGATTTCATAATTCTGGGCTCCCTCTGGAGACAGGCACTGCATGAGAAGCTGAGCAAAGGGAGTGAAGGCGGTTGAGGACTCTGAAGAGAAATAAACACCCTCTCCTAAAAGTATTGCTTACAAAAGCTGCTTTTGTGGATTTTTTTTCTTTTTTTCCCTCCTAATTCCTTGAGTTTAGGAGGGCTAAGGAGATTTATGACTCTGGGAGTTGGCAGTGATGCAACAGCCTACTCATCCAAGGAAAATGTGAAAAATGGCTGTGTTGGGAAAACCCACTTAGGATTTGGGACAGAGAAGTAAAATGGGAGCTGACAAGTGCAGATGTCCAGGCAGTGCAGAGTGTGGAACACTGCAGGGGTGAAGCTGCTCCTGGAGACCTCACCAAGAACCTCCCCAGAATCAGCCACATGCCTCCAGCTGTCATGAATGCAGGGGTGCCAGGGATGCTGCTGGGGTCCTGGGTCCCTCAAACCCAATGGGACCAGCCTGGCAGCCTGGCATGGAGAAGCAGCTGCAGGCACTCATCAGCCACCAGTGAGAAGATGTTGGCATCAATGCAGGAGCATCAGCACCAGGATGTCTCTCACAAACCCAAATTATTTCCTTCCTGAGCCGTCAATACTAAATATTTAATGATGGAATTAGATTATTTGGTTATTGCCTTCCTGGCTGAACCAGCTGAGGCCTTTCCAAGCTGGCCAGGGCACAACCATCATGGGGATGGGATAGTGGACTCAGAGTCTGGGGTGCTTCCCAGCCTGGCACAGTGGGATGGCTGATCCACCCTTGGGACAAGGTCTTGCCCACAAACTGGTTCAGCCTGAGGACTAATGAGGGTCTCAGAAGATTTGAAGAGCTAATGGAAATTTTGGAAGGATCTCAAAGAACTGTATGCTTTCTGCCTAGCAGAACTCATGCCTCCAGAAAGAAAAAAGGGAAGCATTTAAAACACCTGCACTGAACTCAGTGCAAAATATTTTCATCTAGGGCTAAACAAAACCTTGAGGGCCAAGGCAATGTCTTTTGACTGTTTCTTTCCCAGTTTGAGCAGCACCACATGGGAGCAGTGATCTTCAGCAAAGAAGCCATACCTGGAGAACCCAGAGCTAGGATCTTGAACCAGGACATCCTGTTTGCACTGGGCTGTCACTGCTGTGTCACTCTGCCCTGTGGGTTCCCATCTGTGGGCACAAAGACATGGATGTGATTGTGACCTTTGCCCATGGCAGCTGCAGGATGCCCAGGGCTAGCAGTGCAGGCAGCCTTGCCTGCCCTTGGGTCCTTGATAGGAAGATGTCATAATTTAGATAATAAAAACGGGATTTTTTTT
>VWYO01006316.1:93922-108784 GCA_013400275.1 Rhadina sibilatrix | reverse complement strand
TTTTTTTTTTTTTTTACCTCCAAGAAAAAGGGGCAGGGGACATCTCTACTGCCATCATGTCCCTACCTGGAGTCTTCCTGGGCTTGTAGACACTCACAGCTGTCCTTCATGGGCAGGAGTTGTTTTCAGTAGCCAAAATAAACCAAACCTGCCTGCCTGGACCTGAGGATGGGTTGTCCCTGGCTGCCCATGGGACATTTGTGGGCTCTCTTAGATCCAAAGCAGGGAAGCTTTGGGGGTAAAAGGAAGGCAAATGCCCAGGAGAGGCTCCAGGCCAAAAGGACTTGCTACTCCCAGTACTGATCCCTGGATCTGGCTGCAGGGCAAGCAGGAGTCAATGTCTCCCCTGCCCCGTGTCCAGGGGGCCAGACAGCAGCAAGACAGGGGAGTGAAGAGCTGGGCTGTTTGTGCCTAGAGAATAGTCCAGGCTTTCTGCTTTGGGGCTGTGCTGGCCCATGAAGGATAGCCACAAAGATGATTAGAGGGATGAAGCATTTCTCCTGAGGAAAGGTTGCATAAGTTAGGCCTTTTCAGTCTGGAGAAGAAAAAGCTCCAGGGTGACCTTAGAGCCTCTTCCAGTGCCTAAGGAGGCTCCAAGAGAGCAGGACAGAGGCTTTGGACAAGAGTCTGGACAAGTCACAGCACAAGGGGGAATGGCCTCAATGATTAGATAGAGTAATAGGAAGAAATTCTTCCCTGTGAGGGTGTGAGGCCCTGGCACAGCTTATCCAGAGAAACTGTGGTTGCCCCACCCTGGTAGTGCTCAAGGCCAAGCTGGCCAGGTCTTGAAGCAACCTGGTCTAGTGGAAGGTGTCCCTGCCCATGGGAAGGTGTGGAACAAGATGGTCTTTGAAGATCCCTTCCAACTCAAAGCTGTCTGGGATTCTGATTCTCTGATTCAATGGTGCATGTGCCCAGCTCTCATCTACAGCTGGGGCAGGGCAGTCAAAGGGTGTTTTTACATGGGTGGGTTTTGATGGCTCCCTGGAATGTGACCGCAGCCCAGACCTAGTGCAGGCTCTGTCCCCCCAGTTGCCTGCTCCCACCCAGAGCATGATCCCATCTCCCAGGAGGAACAACCAGAGGCATGCCAATGGCACAGCAGGAGGATGGGGTCGGCTCTAGCCACTGTCTGCACCCATTGCCACGTGGGTGGGTGTCCCACAAAGAGATGCTTTGGGTCTAAGGGAACCCACATAGTGCATGTGGTCCTCCAGGGCACTGGCCAAGACCTCAGCCCCTGCTCTGCTCCCTGACAGCTGCTTTTCCCAGGCTGGGTATCAGCCATGTGCTGCTGTCTCTTTGTGTAATGTGGGGGAGTTTAAGTCCCTGTGGTACACAGCTGCAGAGCAAAACATGGATTCTGGGAGCCTGGCTCTCCTGGAGGGAGCATCTGCCTTCAATCAGCTGTACCTTGGAACAGAATGGAATGACTGTGCAGTCAGAGGTGAGGGCCTGTAGTCATGGTTCGTGCTGTGATGTTTTGGTTTCTCTGAAACTCTTTCCCAGGCACTGCTCTGTCAACAAGAGACACATTTTTTTAACTGTATCCTATGTTTTGCATTCCTTTCCCTAAGAAGGACCTTTTCTTGATGTCCCTCTGACTTGACCAATGTAGTTGAAGAAGAAGTTTGTCTTTCTTCCACCCCTTTGGGTGGCTCTTTGTAAAACATTATAAAGGGAAGAAATTCCCGGGTAATAAAGATTGATTTGGAGTAATTTTCAGCCTTCTGACCTCGGGAGTCTGTGTCGTTGTTAATCTTGAACAGCATCAAAGGCCCACGCCAGGCTGGGATCACAGCCACAGCGAGTCATTGGCCCTGGCAGAGGTGTGATGGGACACTGAAGCAAAGCCTGGATGCTGTGACTGATCCCCTCAGGATGGGAAGTGTCCCCCCAAAAATGAGCCATGCTGGTGAGTAGGGGCTTAGTCTCCACCATAGCCTGCAGGGGGGAGGGCAGACCCACTACCTTCCACCTGGGAGAGGGCCTTTGCTCACAGTGCTGCAAACGTCAGCCACAGGCAGGGAGGGGGAACAGGGAGCACTGGGTAGCACCAGCTGATGCTCCTAAGGCAGAAGGCAGTTTATCCCTGCCAAGAGAAGAATAGCGCTGGAATTCTGGAACCTGGGATAGAAGCAAGTGCCCAGGATACAGGCAGGGCTGCAGCAACACAGCATGGGGAGGGTCTGGGATGGGAGAACACTCTAACTGAGGGATCATAGGGATGATCAGCACTCGCTCGTAGGTCTGAGATGCAACAGGCACCTCCTTAGTCCAGCTAGCCCTGCATGGCCCAGCTCCCCATCCCAATGAGAACCATCCCCAGGACCTAGGGTCTTCTTCAGGTCATCATATCCTCAGTTCTCTTTCCAGGGAGTTGCACTGACAACAGCAGGACAGTAGCTGCAGAGCAGGAAAGCTGGAGGGCCAGGGTGTTGTAGTCAATATGGACACTGCACTCAGAGTGCTTCTTTAAAAGCATCAGAAGGCTCCGAGCATCAGCACCTTGTTATTCAGAAGCTCTCCCATACCTTTCCTCTACAACTTCCCAGGAGCAGCTCTACACAGCTCTGGCTCTTTTTTTCCTCAGTTCCAGCTCGCTCCTTCCTGTCCCTGGCACAGCTGCCTCACCCTGTCTGTCCCACCTGCAGCAGCTCACCTGTGCTGGCCCTGGCACCACCTCCTGTCCCTGGGGCTGCACAGCACAGCCAGCAGCCTCCAACTGACCCTTCCCAGCTCACTCACTCATTATGACACCACGGCTGCGAGGGCAAGGCTGTTCCCACTCTGGTAACCAACACAGCTGCAAGGAATGAAGGGCAAGACTGCCTTCAGCAGCATCTCCCTCTGTCTCCCCACACCAGGGCAGCAGAGGCTGTCAGGGCCCAGCAATGCTGACCATATGGCAGGGAAAAAAAGCAAGACAGAACATTCAGGTCAGGGGCCCAAGATGTGGCTGCTCCTTCTGGCATGTGGGATAATTGCTCTGCTGGGGCAGCAGCCCTTCTTGCATGGACCCCAGGCTCAGAGGGCATGTAAAGGGCATGTAGCTGGGCAGGAGAAGAGAGAAATTACAAATAGTAAACTGAGTGACTGGATCCTTCCCAGACTTCACAGCTGAGGACACAGAGGATGAGATCCTGCATCTCTGGGCAGCCCAGGGGCCAGGCACACCTTCAGACTGAGCTCAGGAGACAGCTCACTCTGCTCAGAATGCAGCTCCAGGCTCTGGCAGTGGGGACCCCCCATGCAATGTCCCCCTGGCACACACCACAAATGCCCAGGGACAGGCATGTTGACCCCATGGCGTTGCACCTGCATGTGACAACCTCCAGTGTGGAGGGCTGGGGAGAGGTGAGGTGGGTTGCCAGGAGCTGTCCTAGCTGGGGACAGTAGATTCCTGCTCCAGCTGTTTCCAGTTAAACCACAGCTTTACACAGTGGGTTCTAGCAGCTATTAGAGTCCTGGAGGCACCACAGGTCTACACAAACCCAGTTCCAGCAGGAAAAACCCTGAAGATAATGGAAGGTGTTCACCCATGTGTCCCAGCATTGACATAACTTACAGACCTGGCCCCAAATGCAGGTATCGTGGCTCCTGAGGCAGCCCCCACAGTTAAGGGTGCCAAAGTGGACACAGCCCAGACCCACAGGGGAGGGTCAGGCCCATCAGGGACCTAGAAACACTGTCTCTGGCCAAGCCAGAGTGACAGCTTGAGATAAGCCCTGCAGTTCCCAGGGGAAGCCTGGTCCCAGAGGGCTGTGGCACTGCCAGGGCTACCCCACAACTTGCAGCAGTCTCATAGAAACTGGGGTGGGGGCCAGTGCTGCTGGCCAGGGCTGGGACAACCCCCACGAGGCTGGGGCAGAAAGAGCTGCCCTGACTCTGCATGGAGCAGCCTGGAGTGGGAACCATGACTCTTATTTTTCCTTTGGAAGCCCTCATGAGCTCCACACCCAAGGAAAGGCATGAAATGGGAACCAAGGGCAATTACCAACCCTCTTCCTGCCCTAGCTGGAACTAGCAGCTGCCCTAGGCAGCACCTGGAAGAGGCCATGGCAGAGATCCCTCTGCCAGCAGGTGGACTGGGCTCTCCCTCTTGTCTCTGCTCCCCACAGGGGAGGCTCAGCCTCTGCAGGATGCAGTGTTCACCCCACAGCCTGGGAAAGGAGGGTGCCCCAATCAGTGCAGAGCCTCATGTTCACCTCATGTGAGTTGCCATCTCAGCACAGGGCAGAGGGACATGTGCCACACATGCCATGCCACTGAGGTCCCCTGTGGCTGACCCTGTGAGGAGTCACTGCAGAGCACCAGCCACTGTTGCCACCACTGCGGGGCAGCTCTGAGAAAGGGTACTTAAAAGTAAATAAGAGGTTGTGAATTGCACCAGCACTGCCTGAGCAGTGTGAGCTCCAAGCACAGCTTCTGGAGGAGTAGGCAGATGAGGCTACAGCACTTGGAAGGGGTGCAAGTGGCTTTAAGACTGCCCCACAGCAGGGGACAGGGGATCCCCAGTTCCTGGGAAGCCCAGAGGTGATGGGAAAGGACATGGAAACACGTCCAGGTGCAGAGACCCCCCAGGCTCTTTGTTTGCTCACCAGATTGCAGCGTCAGTTCCCCCTGCATTCTGAGAGACAAGACAGTCAGGGACTTCAGGGCTGGCAGCAGTAGATGGGCTGATTTAGGGAGAGAGACAGAAGGATAAATTAAATAGGTCACTCCACTTTATTATCCCTGCAGACAGGTAACTCTCATAAAAAAGGTCAGTTCTAACTAAACCTCAGGCAAAACAGGCACTGAACACCAGAGGAGGCATCACAAAAAGGATGGCAGGCACTGATGCCCAGGGGACAACACCCAGCTCCTGCAGACAGCAGACATGACTAGCCATGGCCTTGCTGCTCCTTCTCCACCATCTCCCTGGCACTCTGCTGATCCTCACTCCAGCTGAAGGCACAGGGGCAGAACAGGGATTCATGCCTTGCAGTGAGCTTTAGCTCAGGATCAATCTCAAAGAGAACAGCTTTGGATGGGACAGAGATTCCTGACAGATAAGAACCGGAGTGAGAACAGAATTGGCCTGCATGTGTCAGCTCAGGGCAGAGCCAGCACCTTCTGCCAGCTCAGCTCAGTGTCACAGCACCATGCCTGGAGAGCCAGAGCATGAAACAGCCCCAGAGAGAAAGGTCCTGGCCTTGGGGTAACAGAGGGCCAGGCTGCACTACATGGGATCTCCAGTGAAAGTACATGGACACCAAGTACCAAGCCACAGTCAAATGTCATTCAGCTCAAGCATCATTGAGCTGGGTGGGAAGCAGGAGTCCCAAGATGTGTGATCTAATGGGACCCATCTTAGACCACCACCACCGCCCCTCAAGCGAGGGTGGGGCACTCCCTGCAGAGGAGTGCAGCTCACAGCCAGGATGTCATCCCTGGCAGTAGCCTCCAAAACCACGTGAGGCAGAGCTGCCATTTCTCCATGTGGAGACATGCACAGGGAGGAGCCTGTGCAGCCTCTGCTCTGTCCCACACTCAGTTAAATACAAAACCAAGTTTTAAAGCCCCTCTGTGAGGTGAGGCTGATGTGAGCATCCTCAGGCTGTGGAACATCACTGCTCCTTTTACAGTCATCATGAAAAGAATCTAATCCTGGCAGACATCAGGAAGTATTTGCCAGGCCAAGTAAAGGGTGAGGTGTCCGTCTCAACTTGTCAACAGCTCAAAACAGCAGCTCAGAGATGTAAGCTATCTTGGTTGTGTCTATAGCTCATCCCCTACAGGAGCCTGCAGACATGTAAAGAGCAACTATGGTATCACTACCACAAGCACAACAGAGGGGTTGCCATGAGGACCACCAGACTGGGCACTACAGGGCCAGGACTGTCTCTGGCAGGCAGAACATGGGCAGCAGAGAGGGGCAGACATGCCTCCTTGGATTTCCAGTCTTCTCTACCAATGGCAGGACAAGCAGGAGCCAGCACCCTCTAAGGGTCAGGCTTGTCTGGAGATGCTGGCTGGAGTGTTGAAGATGCATCACTTTTTCCCAAGAGCACCCAAAATCCAGCCTAAGTCAGCAAGGGCACAGCAGCTCACCCCACACAGGCAGCACAGACAGCAGCCATGTCTCCCACATGCTGGGGGTCACAGGGCTGGGCACAGCATCCCTACAGCCCATTCAGAGACAGGAAAGGAGCAGCTTGAAGCAGCATGGCTGATAAGCCATCAGCAGGGCAGGGATGCTCCTCAAGAGGGGCCCCAGCTTCCTCCCACAGAGATGCCACCAGCAGCCGCAGACCTTGAGACACAACACCTGGAGCAGCAGGTGTGATGAGTTTGGGGCAAGAGTCCCTTGAAGCCCCCTGGGAAGTTTGGGGATGGGGCGGGGGAAGCATATGCTAGATGAAGGTGGAGTCCAGCTGGCTCATCTCATGGTTGTGGGCACGAGCCTCAAAGAGCTGCTTGATCAGGGCAGATTTCTCCTGCTCCAGCTGGGTGATGTGCTCGCTCTTGTCCGTCACCTCCTGCACAAGACAGGGGAGGAAAATACTGGTTAAAGAAGGAAAATGCTGGCAACTGGTGTGCTGCAGGTAAAATTTCCTAGAACCACACAACAACAGGCTTTGGGTAGGAGGACATTAAAGCTCATCTCATGCCAGCCCCTAACCATGGGCAGGAACACTTTCCACTAGACCAGGTTGCTCCAAGACCTGTCCAACCTGTTCTTGAACACTTCCAGGGATGGGGCAGCTTCGCTGGGCACCCTGTGCCAGGGCCTCACCACGCTCTCAGGGAACAATTTCTTCCCAGTATTCCATCTCACCCTGCCCTCTGGCAATGGGAAGCCATTCCTCCTTGTCCTGTTCATCCAGGCCCTTGTCCAAAGTTCCTTTCCAGCTCCCATAGTGCCCATAAAGTGCCCTTTAGGCACTGGAAGGGGCTGCAAGGTCTCCCTGGAGCTTTCTCTTCTCCAGGTGAACATCACAGCTGTCCCAGCCTGGCTCCAGAGCAGAGGGACTCAAGCCCCCAGAGCATCTTTGTGGCCATGTGCTGGGACAAGAAACTGCAGCAGTGAGCAGAGAGATGCCCTGGCAGTCCATCTCTTCCTTGGCAGCCCCCAGCTGTAGCCTCTGCACTTTCTTGTGATATCCATTTGTCACAGTCTTTTACCTCTGTCAGGAATGTCCCACCCCTGCCACTCACCCAGCAAACAGCTGGAGACAGATGTACACAGCTGTGTGCCAGAGGGTCTCCATGTGCAGCCCACATACCCTTCTCCAAGATGACCAAGTCTGACCAGGCTGAAGGAACACTTCCCACTGCCTGCCATTCCTTGCCCAGCTCCATCCCATCCCCTTCCTTTCCCAGCACCCCCAAGGGCATTTCCTCCATCCCTGCCTCCACTCACCTTGGTGAGAAGCCGATTCTGCTCCTTCAGCATGTTGATGACTTGCTGGGAGGCTGTGGAGGCTGGGGATGCCACAGGGACCAGCCTGCTAAGGGTTGAGGAGGGGTTTGCTGTCTGTAGAGAAGATGAAGAGATGAGACACTGAGCCTCCTACCCTGTGGCCCTTCCCAGCCCTTCTTCCAGGCAAGATGTTTCTATGGCACACAAAGAACCGAGAGAAGCCCAGCAGAGGATTAAAATCCCAGCACAGGCCATCACAGAGTGTCCAGCCCACCAGGCAGAATGGGGAAGCATTCCTGCCAGTGTGCCTGGTTCCTGCCCAGCAGGACTGTCAGCTCTGAAGTGGCTGACTCAGCACCTCAGGAGGTTGGGCTCCTTATTCCCTTGACAATGGGTGTACCTTTTTTGGGGATCTCCTTTAGTGCCTAAATGCCTTAAGCATCCTCCAGCACACCTCAGGACCAGCTGTGTTGTCCTCTTAGCTGTCCCCCATCACCCTCCCAGGGCCAGGGGAAACTCTGGCAACTCCAATGTCAACCCAGCCACCAGCATGGGGGGGCAGGATCCTAAGATCACACAAACAACCTCAAGCTGCTGATGTGCTGTTCTCACCTTGTCAGCAGTGGAAAGAAGGTCACTCAGGCAGCGGTTCAGCTCCTGCAGCTTGGGGACCAGACGCCCCAGGTGGCTCTGGCCACCTTCAGGGAAATCCTGCAGGACGGGGAAGAAGAGGCTGGAGGTTACCATGGGGCCAGCTCCAGGACCAGCCACCTCCCAGCCCTGTTCTCCAAACCCACACGCAGCCAGAAGAAGCCCCAGACTCACAGCACTGGTTCTCTTCTTCCCCAGGAGCCGCTGGTGCTCCTGCATCAGCTGGATGCGCTGGTGGTACCACTCTCGAGCCCGCTCTATAAGCTCCAGGCCCTGCAACAGGAAATCCTTCTCCTGTTCCAGCTCCTTCATGTACTTCAGCTGCAGGACAGAGCACAGGGATGTCACTTGCTCCCCACCAAGGCTTTGTCAAGTGCCAGGATTTGGTTTCTTCATGAGGTGTAGGGGATGTGGACATAGGCAAGGGTCTCAGCCCCCTTCCACAAAAAAAGAGGAGCAGGATAATGACTGCTGCCTGACGCTGCTTTAGAGGAAGATTTTTGGAAGGAAAGTTCTCCAGATTGGGAGAAACAAACTGTGTGAAGGACGCTTGGGTCAACTCTACCCTCCTGCTCACCATTGCAAGTGCAGGTTTCTTCACCTATTTACCCAGAGAGGCAGCAGGAGCAGTGCCTGCAGCTGCCCCCAGCTCCCTTTGGAGCGTGAGTGTCAGCCCCAGAACAGATACACCTGGATTTCGGTGAGCACTGAAGAGTCTAGCTCACTGTGCAGGCTGGAAGTCAGGGAAAAACTGCAGCCCTGTTTCCCCAGTTTGCCTCTTCCCTGAAGGTGCACGAAGCTGAGCAGAACATTGGTCAACCAGAAAATGCTGGATGCATCAGAACCTCCTTCTTTGAACAGCATCAGGAGTGGTGCAGCTCAGAAATGACCCTGAACAGAACCCTGTGGACAAGTGGCACCATACCAAGACCTTCCTCCGGCCATCAGCATTTCCATGTCCCCACTGCCAGCCCCAAAGCCTCCCTGCATCCCATACCTGCCACTCATTACACTGGGGCTGCTCTTGCTCCTGCTGCTCCTGGAAATGCTTTTTGCAACACAAATCCCCCTGCACCCTTCTCCAATGGCCCAAAGGGATGTACCTCGAGGAAGAAGTGCAGGCCCTCAGTGCTGCTGCTGAGGGGCATGAAGATGGTGCTGTATGTGGCAAGGACCCTCACCCAGCTGGGGCTGCAGCCCCCTGCAGCCTGGCCCACCCTCCTCCCACATGGCTTGCTGGCCAACACAGAGACTGGAGGAGGAGGGAGCATCCCACAGAGCAGTGACACTGCCAGCCCTGCCCAGTGTGGGATAGGTGGCATCTCACCAGGATGAGACACTTGGGGCAGGAGAAAGACAAACCACTGGACTTGGCTGGTGCTCAGTGGCTGGTAAAAGGGAGGGGACAGAGCTGTGCCCTGGGCTGCCTACAAATGACAGTGCTCCACCTCTCAGGGAAGGGTGTCATCCCAGCCACCCTCATGGCCATGGGGAAATCAGGCCAACAGACAAGGGATTGGCTGGAAAAACACCTGCTGAGCGAGTGGGCACCAGATGAGATGGTGCAAAGGGTCCTGGGGCTGTAGCACAGCCTCCACAGCTTTGCTCCCTGCTCAGGAGGAACCAGTCCTGGTGCACTTTGGGATGCAGAATGGACACTAGTGCTCCCATTCCCCATGGGCTTTAGGCAAATTAGTCTAATGACAGAGTTCCTTATCCCTTGGGAGCCCAGCATCGGGACAGAGAGGGGTAAGGGAGGTGACAGTAAAAAGATTCAGTCTTTGCTGGACTCAAACCTGTTCCAGCTGTCTCTGTAGCCTTGGAAATGGCACCAGTGGCTAAAGGCTGTGCTCAGGGTGTCAGGGAAGGCTGAGACACCCCTTCTCTGGGGTCAGAAGCACAGAAAGGCACTGCAGCACTTGGTGACATAGGGAGAGAGGGAAGGAGGGGACATCCCTCCCACTGCCCATATGACAACTTGGGGGAATAGAGACCAGGGCAAACACAAGCCCAGAACTGGGGACAGACATTGTGGTCACAAGCACCCTGAGATGTTCTCCAGCCCAGAGCTGCACACACAGGGAAGAGCCTTGACAGGGAAGCAGAGAAGTTCCTCTCTCCAAACAGCAACCTGCAACCCCCAAGAAGCAGAGCCCTCAATCCCAGACACACAGAGCTACACTTATCACTCCTTATCAGCACCTCCCACCAGAGGCCCCTCACATGGCTGCAAGCCTAGCAAACTACCTGCACAAACATCCCCTCCCCAGGCTGGCATCAGGGCATGCTGTGTCCCCCAAGGCCAGTGACAGGCTTGGCACCACTGGTCAGGCCTGCTGGGCTGCAGGAGCAGGACGACACCAGGGTGCAAGGAGTGAAAGTGCAGTGGTGACAGTGCCACCAAGGACTTACCCTTCAGGCTTGGCCCTGACTCTCTGCCCAGGACAATTTAGCTTGAGCCTGTGAGCAACATGTGCAAGGCAGCTACTCCATTCCACGTGGGAGCAATGAGATCCCTTCACCCAGGCAACTTGATCCTAGCCTCTCCACTCAGCAGTGGAGAGAGGGGAGCAGATCCCTCCATCCTGGACTGCCTGGGTAAATTCAATGCAGATTTCTCTGCTTTGCTACCAGAAAGTCTGTCAGAAGCCAAAAGGACCTGCATGTTTGAGCCCCAATCTACATGGAACACTTGGGAAGGGACATAGCCTAGCCCCACTGCTTGCCAGCACAAAGCATACCTGACCCTTGCTGGGATGCTCTAAAGGCCCAGAGAGCCATCTGTTCCCACACCTCCACCTTTTTCTTCCTCTCCCCAAGACCTTGCCCGTGGGGAAGGCAGCCAGCACACTGGCTTCATGGGCTGACCCCACTCTGGAGGAAGGCATCCACCTCCTTCCATGATTCAGGACAGAAAGTACCTTGGAAATAATGGCAGAACATCCACATATATCAACAGACCTTCATATCCAAAATATCAGGATTTGCCTAATGTCCCACATGTGCAGGGTGGGCAGAGAGGAAATCAAAGCCCAGAGATGGCATCAGCAGTGAGGGACCCCTGCAATCTGCCCACAACACCCCCTTACCATGCTGAAGTCCACGCCATTGGTGATGGTGTGTCTCCGGTGCTCTGCACGGCCTCTCTGATGCCTCCGAGTGTCCCCAGCCCCTGGGTGGCCACTGTCTCCCTGGGACTGCCCAGCAGACTTTGCATCACCACCTGCAACAGAGGAAGGCATGAGGCCACAAGCTACTTTCAAGAAAATCCTCCCCAAGACCACTTCTGTGACATGATCTGCAGGGTGGTCTTGCAAACAGGGAGAGACTGAGCAAACCACCAGCCTGAGCACCTGCTCCTGTTTTTGTCCAGGCAGCACAGGTGTCAGAATAACTGACTCAGCTGTGCCAGGCAGGCAACAGACCTCAGTGTCATCTTCTGTAAGAGAGAAAGCAGCTTCCAAGCAAAGCTGGTCCAGTCCCAGCTGGGGCAACTAAACCATTAGTGATATTGCCTGCCTTCATGTGTCCTCATGGGACACCTGGCTTCCACTCAGGTGGGATCAGCTCTGCCAGGAAACCAACTTCTCCTGAAGGCAGCTCCTCCTTGGTGAATGGACTTGGCCATGTGGACATCCAGCCCAGACACTATGTCTATGATGTAACCATAAAGCAAATCAGGCTGCAGATTTTCCAAAATTTTATTAAAACCTCAACATCCTATCTTGCAAAGGACTAATCTACTATAAACACATAGTGCTGATGCAAATCCACGCATAACCTATTTTTGAAGATTAAGTTCATACTGGCAGGTTCCAGGCTGGATCAGGTACCTCCTGCCTGTCAGTCAGGGCAGGAATTCCCTGGGCACCTGCAGTGAAGTTCATACCAGCCCCACATTGCCTGCCCTCACCAGAAACCCAGCCCTGCAGTCACAGCCCAGCCAGCTCCAATCCACTGCTAGCCGAGCTGGTAGAACAGCACCCTGACACCCCACCATCCCAAACCACAGCACCAGGGCAGCTGGGGATGCAGCCAGCACATCCCCAGGCAAGTCTGGGCAGCAGCCTGCTGCCCCTCCCTTCCTTCCCCAGTCTCCAACCAAGTGCCCTGCACACCCTGTCTTGTGCCACCCCCTCAGTTCTACAGCTCACCTGCTCCCTGCACACAGGTTTCCTCAAGAGTTCCTTTCCCAACCTGGCTTTTTAAGAAGAGCAGCAGGGAGCCAGCAAGTGATGGCAGGCAGCTGGGGAAAATGCCCTCTTCCCAGGACAGCTCCCCACGCATCTGCCAGGCACCCCCACCCCTCGTACATCCTTCTACCAAAGCTGCCTGGCACAGGTCTGGCACATTCCCTGCTGCAGGTACATGAAGGGCTGTGAGTGCCAGGACAGGGTATGTGGCACCACATGGGCTGGCACATTTCTTCCCTCTGCTCCATAAATTGCCTCAGCTGAGCATTACGGACCTGATAGAGGAAGAATATGAGGCAGGAGAGGGCAGCCATGGCCACAGGAGCCACCCTTCATCTTGAAGGTACAAGGTGTGGAAGCCCTGTACCAGGGCTGCCCATGTTGCCAGGGGGCAGTAGGCAATGCAACACCATAGTTTGTCACTTTGTGTCACCGGGGAAAGAAGCCACCATGCCACAGGAAAAGTCTTCCTTCTGGTTCATCACAGTATCTCACTCCACCTCCCAGCAAGTACTCTGGCAGAGACAGGTCTCTAGCACATCAGTGAACACAAAGCATTTGTGAACATAAACTCTTTGATATCACCCATCCATCTGCTTTGCCAGCTCCCTCTGGTTTCACACACCCAAATCCATCTGGGAGGAACCCAGCAAGACTGGTGTGACCATACATGTTGTCCTAGCAGACACACCCTGGGAAACCACCTGGAGGGGCACACTGGGCAGTTGTGCAGGATATCTAGAGCTAGAAGAGATGGAGTAACAGTTGTACCATTTCCTAAGCTGCTGAATGAAGCTGAACTTAGCCCTCTTGCCAAATTCAGCCCTGCAGTGTGGGATGGATGCTGGCAGCAAGGGCTGAGGCACTAACCCTGCCCACAGGTTCTGGATGGTTGTGGAACATCACCCTGTAATGGAAAGATCCTCAGAAAGCACAAAGCTTCTGCAGTCATGTGCCTGCTCCTTCCCAGGGCAGAGCTTTCAATCTGCTGTCTATTCACCAAGCAGGATTTTTTTCAGGTTTTTCCAGATTTACACTCTTGATGATAGAAGAGTTAGTCTGCTTAATAATATTCCCTTAGATGAAGCTCCAATGATTAGTCTGAAAACAAAATGGAAAGCAGAGAACCTCAATCACAGTTAAAAGTTTCTTCTCCACTCAGCAGAAGGGACAGCAAACCAGCCTGACCTTCCCAAGGAAGTCACTGCTCTCAGGTGGTGCAATAACAAGCACCAGCTCCTCACAGACTTTGTCTCCTCTGATCTTAAAGCACTTCACAAACCTAGATAAAGAATTATTACCTACCCAGATAAGCCCAGAAGCATGGTTTCCTTATAATGCCTTCTACTGACTAGTAACAAATCAAGATGCCAGTGAAACAGTCTCCCCCAGGCCAAGGTCAGTGTACCACCCTGGAGGGCTCTGGCTCTCCCTCCAGCACAGGGAGCCCAGATCCCGAGGAAAGGGCAGAGTCCACAGGGATGTGCAGGTGAGCTCTGTGGACAGAGCCTGGGACAGCAGAACACATCACCCTGGTGCCACTCTCCCATTTATTCATTGATCAATTATTTGTTATTGGCAATAGTGCCATGGAACGATCCAAATCAAAAAGCTGGATCAGATTTTGCGTTTTTTATTTGTCCAAATCATGCATGACATCGTGAAGGAATCATTTCTAAGGGCTAGCCCAGCGCAGAGCCCACCGAGCACACGGCCGCTCCATGGCCGCTCCGTCACTGCAGCTTCACCCCTGCCAAGCTGCTCGGCTTTGGGGTCCTCAGGGCCCAGCCACTCTCCGAGACGCCCAGCTGTGCCATCAACCCCCGGGGTAGGTCAGGAGAGGCTCTGCGCCAGGGGACAACCACGGACACATTTCGGTGAAGTCCTTAGCTCGTCAGCGCTATGAACAGCCCAGCGCATCTCGAGGGGAGCACAGCCCTGGGCGGGGCAGCGGCGCCGGGATGTTCACACCGGGATGTGAGTTCAGCGAAGCCAAACCACAGTACCTGGTGACACAAAGTAACACTAACAGACCAACTTTGGGGGAGTTTCACTCCAGCCCTGCGGGAACCGCTGGCTCTGAGCCCGGAGGAGAGCACAGGGGAGCGGGGTGAGCCGCGGCATCCCATCCCGACCTCCGGGAGCCAGTCCCCGTCCCCGGCGCTGCCAACACCCCCGCAAGCCCGAAACCCCCAGTCCTGCCCCGCCACTCACCGCGGCCGCGGGGCTGGCCGTGCCCCGGTTCCCGCTGCCGGGCGCTCTTCCCCCGCCGCTCCTCGGAACAGCGAGGGCTTGGCGGCTTTTCCACGCTGCGCCGTCCGCCGCTGCCACCCTCCACCGGGAGCTCAGCCCCAGGCAGGGCCGCCCGCAGCCCCAGAACGAACCTCTCGAAGGTGAGGTACCCGCTGGCCGGCGCTGCCTGCCGCAAACCCTCCATCACCCCGGCGGGCAGCTCCTGGGCTTCCGCTCCCCGCCAGCGCGACTCGATCTCACGTAGGTGCACGTAACCCCGCCGCCGGTCATCCAGGATATCGAAAAGAGTCCGCAGGCTCTGCAGGAAAACCCGGGGAAGACCCTCGGTACTGGCGGGCAGCGAGCGGTCGCCGCGCT
>VWYO01006316.1:34774-85651 GCA_013400275.1 Rhadina sibilatrix | reverse complement strand
CAGCGCGGCCCGTCCGAGCGCCTGGACGGCCGGATGGAGCCGCTCCCCGCCGAGCTGCTGGGCAGCGCCCGCCGCAGCGGCCCCGCCGCGCTGCAGCGTTGGGAGGCGGAAGGTGAGCGGGGCGCCAGGCCTGTCCTGATCGTTCCGGGGCTGCCGGGGTCCAGCGCGGGGCTGCTGGGGCAGCCACGTTCCGCCGAGCCTCAGCCGCTGCGGGACAGGGGCTGCGCCCGGCGGGGCCCCGGGGCAGGAGACGCCTCTTGCGGTGGCTCCGTGGGGCGCCGGGTAGTCCAGCCGGCACCGCGTGGGTGGGAGCTGCAGGGACGGCGGGTCGGGCAGGGAGAGAGAGAGCAGGATCACAGCTACACCCCGGCCCTTAGCGCCGGCAGCCGGTGTCCTCGGCCCGGGGAACTCGGGGTGAGACACCCAGTTTTCACTCTGCGTTATGAAATGCACCTGCCGAGGCCCCGCGGCCGTGCCTGGCAGNTGGTCACAGCACCAAGCCTGACAGAGCTCCAGGAGTGTCTGGACAACACTCTCAGGTACATGGCGTGACCTTGGGGATGGTGCTGTGAAGAGCCAGGAGTTGGGCTCGATGATCCTTGAGGGCCCCTTCCAACTCAGGCTATTTGGTGATTCCACGGGGGAAGCGCTGCGCTGGCCGCAGCTCCTGCGGAGCCGGGAGCGGAGCGCGGCGGGAAGCNGGCGCCAGGCCTGTCCTGATCGTTCCGGGGCTGCCGGGGTCCAGCGCGGGGCTGCTGGGGCAGCCACGTTCCGCCGAGCCTCAGCCGCTGCGGGACAGGGGCTGCGCCCGGCGGGGCCCCGGGGCAGGAGACGCCTCTTGCGGTGGCTCCGTGGGGCGCCGGGTAGTCCAGCCGGCACCGCGTGGGTGGGAGCTGCAGGGACGGCGGGTCGGGCAGGGAGAGAGAGAGCAGGATCACAGCTACACCCCGGCCCTTAGCGCCGGCAGCCGGTGTCCTCGGCCCGGGGAACTCGGGGTGAGACACCCAGTTTTCACTCTGCGTTATGAAATGCACCTGCCGAGGCCCCGCGGCCGTGCCTGGCAGGATCAGAAGATCTCTACAACTCCGTGACAGGCAGTGATAGCCAAGTGGGGCGCAGTCTCTCCTCCCACAACAAGCGATGGGATAAAAGGAAAGAGCCTCAAGTTGTGTCAGAGGAGATTCAGGTTGAATATTGAGGAAAATTTCTTCGCTGAAGGGGTGGTCAGGCACTGGCACAGCTGCCCAGGGCAGTTATGGAGTCACCATCCCTGGAAGTGTTCAAAAAACAAGGACATGACACTTAAAATACGGTTTAGAGGGTGCGGGGGTATTCTGTTAGAATAATTTACAGTACCTGTCATGAAAAATATGTAGTACTAAAGGATTTAAAGGGGCTCCAAGAGAACCGGAGAGAGACTTTGGTCAAGGACATGGAATGACAGGACAAAGGGGAATGGCTTTTATACTTTTACAGAGGGCAGGGTTAGATTAGATATTAGGAAGAAATTGTTGCCTGTGAGAGTGGTGCGGCCTTGGCATAGGTTGCCCAGAGACGCTGTGGATGCCCCATCTCTGGAAGTGTTCAGGGCCAGGTTGGACTGGTTTTGGAGCAACCTGAGATAGTGAAGGTGTTCCTGGTTCCTGCCCATGGCAGAGGGTGGAAGGAGATGGTCTTTAAGGTCCTTTGCAACCCAAAGCATTCTGTGACTAGGAATCCCTGGATGGGGGGGATTCATTGCTGCTGAACTGGGTAGCTGCCTGCTTGGGAGGAAGGCACCCAGCCCACCAACAGGTCAAAGGCTGGTCTCAAGTGCTGATCCCCATCCATGCTGTGTCATGTGCGGCAGGAGGCTGATGGGATCTGGGAGCAGAGTGGAGGAAATAAGCCCAGGAAAGTCCATAATCCATGTTTTTTGGAGCCTGGTAGATGTGAGTGTGTGAAAGCTAGGGGTAATGGGAGAGATGGTGGCTAGATGTGCTCTTCCCACAGCATGTAAATCTTACATTGATGTCCTGTACTTTTTTCTAAATGCATACTCTTATTTATTTATTAGGGCTCATATGTGTCTTGGAGCTTTCTTTATAAAATATAACTGTTAAAAATAATTTTAATTAAAGAAAAAGAAAGCCAGGAAAACACACTTGTAGAAATACTTGCCTAAATTTTGACAAGTGGCTGCACAGCCTTGGCCCAACATTGCCAGTAAAGAGGCGAGGATATATGGGCAGGGGAGTCAAATTTTCCAAGCAGAAACAGAAATCGAAGCATCTGGGTCACAGGGCAGAGGAGCTTTTCTGCTGTGTCAGACTCCACTCATGGGGCTGAGTGGTGATTGAGGGAACATAAGCTGGTGCAGTGAATCATAGAATCCCAGAATGGTTTAGGTTGGAAGGGACCTTAAAAACCATCTCATTCCACCCCCTGTCATGGGCAGGGACACTTTCCACTAGACCAGGTTTCACCAAGACCTGTCCAGCCTGGCCTTGGACACTTCCAGGGATCCAGGGGCAGCCACAGCTTCTCTGGATAACATGTGCCAGGGCCTCCTCACCATTCAGGGAACAATTTCTTCCCAATACTCCATCCATCCCTGCCCTCTGGCTGTGGGAAGCCATTGCCCCTTGTCCTGTCCCTCCATCCCTTGTCCCCAGTCCTTCTCCAGCTCTCCTGGAGCCCCTTAAGCCCTGGAAGGTGCTCTGAGGTCTCCCTGGATCCTTCTCCAGGTGAACAGCACCAGCTCGGCTCCAGAGCAGAGGGGCTCCAGCCCTTGATGCATCTGTGTGGCCTCCTCTGGACTTGCTCCAGAAACTCTGTGTCCTTCTCGTGCTGACAACCTCAGAGCTGAAAGCAGCACTGCAGGTGGGGTCTCACCTGAGCAGGGCAGAGAATTCCCCCCTCACCTGCTGCCCATTGTGATGTCAGCCCGGGGCACAGGGGCTTTCTGATTGCCAGTGCACTTGGTCAGGGCATGTTGAGCTTCTCATCCACCACACCCCCAAGTCTATCTTGGCAGAGCTCTTTGAGGGTGTCACAGTGAGGAGGAAGGGACCCTTTGAGCCCTAGAGGCAGTTGGGGCTGGGTCAGGGCCCCACAGTTGAACTAGCAGCTTTGTCAAACTGGGCCACTTGTCCACAGCCGACTAGGCAAGTGAGGAGCTGGTGTGTCTGCCTTGTGCCACTGGCCACAGCACAGAAAGGAAGAGAAAGTAAGGCCAGGCTACTTGTGTGGGCTGGCCTTGCTGGTTGCCAGCACTGCCTGCAGCAGCCCAGGTCTCATGTGTTTGAGATCCTGTCACTGTGCCCAAATCATCTGGACCTAAGATCTAATAGCTCCATGCCACCTCAGCCCTGCAGGCAGCTGGAATTTCTACCAGAAGGGGTACATACAGATGTTCTGTTTCCGTTGGTTTATTTCTGTCATCTGGTTTAAGGCTGAAGAGGGATTTTATTTCCTGGAAGAGGGCAGTCAGGAGTAAAGACTTTGTTCCGCTGAACCCGGGCATTGCTGTGTGTCCCTGCAGAAGTGGCAGCATCCCTGCGTGGCATTTCCCAGTGGAACTGGTGTTGTGGGCAAAGACTTTGTGGGATCGTGGGTCTCTGAGGGGATGCAGCTCTGAAAGGCTTTTGTGGTGTGTTGAGCAGGCTGGGAGCAGATGAACCATCCCAGCCTGCTGCCCAGTGTCCCTGAGGCTGCATGGCTGGTACAGCCTGTGGCTGTGGGGTCATCATCTCCCTGAGCTGAGCTGCTCTGTGCTCTGTCCATGAGTGTCTGAGCTCCCCACAGCTGCCACCTGCATTGCATCCTCCAAAGACTGAACACAAATGATGTCTCCTCCTTCCCCATCCCCCTTTTTCTATGATAAAAGAACCAGTCAACTGACAACTTCTCTTGGGAACATCTGAGATATTTTTAATAGTTAAAAAAATAATACTGTTGTTGTGTCTCAGACAGCAAAACTGCCTGGTCAGATTTGCTTTCAGGCCTTAAACACCAACATTTAACGATCACATTTTCCAGGCAGCCCTAGAAATGATGGTATAAATCAAACACAGACACAAGCATTTTTGCACTCTGTCAGTGTTTCATTAATGAAATCTGAGTCATAGCCATGGGATGAAGTGTACCCCATTTCATCAGAGTGTTTGAGGAGCCATTCTGGTTATCTGACTGCTCTGCAGAATTGAAAAGTTTGGAGTCTTCTCTTGCTGACTGCTGTTGTAGTGGATCACGTGTTCAGTATGAGAATTCAGTCTGTTCTTGCAAGACCAGTCTGTTCCTCCTACAAAATCTATTTTTGGGTTTTTACTGTTTATGCAGAGTAGGACTGATTGCACCATTGGTAGGTGTCTCAGCAGCCAACACATCTTCTCTTTAGTTGAGCTGTTTGTATTTCATATGCTGCAGGAAATAAGGTGGATTTTTTTAAGGGGATAGATCTTTCCATTGCATCCAAAGGGTCAGTTCTTGTGAACTTTAGTTATAAATACTGGTAATTTTACAGTTGGGAAGTCAGAGCAGAGCTACTTGCTCAAATTTTTGGTTGTTTTCATGGTGACCTAAGATCAGAACGTGGAAAAACTCTCTGGGTTGTAGGGTTGTCCCATAAAAACTGAGAATGCCGTAAGTGATGGGATGCACTCCCCTGTCTGGGTTGTTCACATGCACCATGGTAAGCCCTCCTGGAATATGGCCCTGTCAGTCTGCTGGATTGTAAAAAAAGTGACATCATTGATGTTATCAGTGATATTGCTTTGGGCTTGGATTTATCTCGCTGAGGTTGTGGTTTCAGTCTCTGCAGTGAAAGGCCCCTCCAGGAGATGGGTGTGAGATGCCAACTTGCCCTTGGGCAGATTCCATCCCCTTGTCACTGCTTTGGAGAACTGCTATCTCCTGTGGGGCATCTGCATTTCAGTGGGGTGACACCAGCTGTGGTACCTGTGAGCTGTGGTACCTGTGAGCTGTGGCTGAGAATTGTAGCTCTGTGGTGCTGTGGGGTAAAGCAGGGACCTCCTTGGTTTTCCCAATACAGTGTTCACTCCAGAGTGTCATGTGAATGATGCCCTTGGGCACAATCTGTTGCTCTGCATAAATGTCTAAGTTGGGATCTGGTGGGATATGGTCTTTTGCATCAGAACCTGAGTGTGTGTGTTGGTGTGAGCCTGGCAGTGCAGTGGGGAGATGCAGCAGGGCAAGTGCAGAACTTGTTCCACTGGTGGGTGAATCTCAATTGCACCCCAAAGCAGCACCCCCCATGCTGCAGCAGCTGAAACCAGCAAATGCTGAGCTCAGATCTCAAACAGCTTTGGTTTAAATTGCTGTGAAATACTTTAGCTCAAGTTTCAGTTCTAGATTATTTTAAAGAGGAATAATTTTAAAAAAATGTTTTCATTGCCCGTTTCACAGAATCATGGAATGGTTTGGGTTGAAAGGGATATTAAAGACAAGATTATCTTGTTCTAACTTTCCTGCCATGGGTGTGGATGCCACCCACTGTATGAGATTGCTTACGGCCCTGTCCAACCTGGCCTTGAGTATTTCCAGGGATGGAGCAGAACACTTTGGAAGTGTCCCACAGGGCAACTTATTTAGGTTTTTTTTTTTTCCCCCTCCATAAGTTCTTTCTGTGCTGGATCCCAGTAGGGAAATGGCCACCACCCAAGCCAGGGCATGAGGTTTGGAGCCATGCTCTGGTACCTCTCCACTTAGCTCTTTCCCTTCTCCTGCAGTGGTGCCCTGTGCTGGCGAGCAGCTGAGCACGCAGGAAAACCATATGATGGGACTGGGGCAAGTACTGCTGGTGTAAGTAATACCTGACACCCTCTGCTCTGTACTTTGAGTCTCACAGATAGCTCAGTGGAGGCACAGAGGAGCCATTTATTGCTTGTGGTTTGTTGTGAAATGCTGGTTGTGAAATGCTGGATGTCTTATTTGCATCACCATGCAGCTCACCCAGATCCTCCATGTCTCTCACATTACCAATTTAAACCTATTCAAGCTTCCCCTGTCATCCCCAAGGACCTCCTGAAACTTTGAAATTCCAATATTTCCACTCACAGGTTTCTTCTTAGGGAGCTCTCCTAATCCCATTTGGAGGATTGAAGATCTCCAGAGGTGGCTTCCAGCTCTCACTCTTGTGGCCCTGTGACCCCAGAGGCTGCTCTACAGCAGAACCATGGCTGTGGAACTGGCTCCCTGTGTGCCTGGACACCACTAGCCTTTTTGGAAGGGGTGTGTTTAGGGAGAAAGACTTGTGTTACTGCTGTGGTAAGACTGAAACTTGTAAGCATGGGAAGGGGAATCGTGTTACTGCAATGTCATGGACAGCTTAAGTCTGTTGAAAAAATTGCTGGATGCTGCAGTTTTGAACAGAATTAAAATTGAGACAGGTTGTTAAAACAGCAAGTGGTATTTTTGCTCTATTGCTCATTTAAACAGCCAATTATTTAAAAATTAGCATAAACCAAATTCTGGGTTTTTTCTAATTCAATTTCTTTGGTCCCTATATCTTTCAGTCCAAATCAGGAACATTTTAGCCTCAGGTGTGGTTAACGTGGGGTGTTTGCTGAAGGCTGGGGTGCTCCACAGGCTGTCCTTGGCTGCAGGAGCAGTGGCAGTTCAGTGCTGTGCAGTGGCACAAGATCCTGAGAGCTACTGCAGCAGAGCTGTGGCTTCTGACCTGGGCAAGTCCAATGTTCCTTGCATTCCCAGAGAAACTCAAAGGGTTCCCTAATGAAAAAATCTTTCTTACAGTTGCCAGTCATTGTTGTGATGCTGACTTTGGAGAAGGCAGGGACCAAAGTCTGAGAGTGAGCTGAGTGTTTATTACGTGCTCTGGTTCTTCCCCAGGTTCTGGCCTTCCCCGGTTTGTCAGGAGCACTGACAGTGGTTTCAATTAGATTGTGGAAGTTGTGGCTCCTGCAGGCTTGGCTGTGTTACTAGCCCTGACTGCAGCTGTGTTCAGCTTCTATTGAGCTGGAGCATAGGTACAGATAATTGATTAAGGCAGATCCCAGAAATCCTCATGCTTTACTCAAGATGAGACTTGGCTTCTTTGGGATATAGAAATGATAAAAGACTTCTGGAAGTCTCTAGTTCAACCCCCTTTTGGAACTCTAAACAGCCCGAGGCCAGATCAGCCACAACTTTACTAAAGTAAGTCTTGAAAACCTTTGGGAATATTGCTTCCTCTCTGGATGGCTTTTCTAGTGCTGCACTACCTCCCTAGTAAAGATTTTGTATCCTAATTTGAATCTCCTAAGCTGCAGGTCTTGGCTATTGTCGTTTTTGCACCAATTGTTGCTTTAGGTGAGGAAACTGCTGCATCCAGCAGGTGAAATGAATTTTCTCCTGTGTATGCAGTGACATATTTCTCTCCGAGCTGCCAACATTGAACTGGCAGCTTCTGGCTGTTGTCTGAGCTCTGCAGAAAGGCTCAGGAGAAGAACATGGGGTGTTGATTGCTTTGGAGGTTCTTATGTACCCTTGGGCTTCTTTCACTATACAGGTTTACATCAAATCTCACAGAACAAGGTGGCAGTGCTGCTCCTGGCTGGAGGACAAGGAACTCGCTTGGGAGTCAGCTATCCCAAGGGCATGTACAACGTGGGGTTGCCCAGTGGCAAGAACTTGTATCAGATCCAAGCAGAAAGGATACGCAAAGTGGAGCAGCTTGCTGGCAAGAGACATCACTGCAAATGTGCCATTCCCTGGTAGGTGACCTAAAGCCAGACCTGCTGTGCAGGGCTCTTTGCATTCCAGTCTCGCCCGTGTTGTCTTCAAGAAGCACTGAGCTGAGTGCTGTACAAGTGCAGGTCAAGGGAGCCTTTCATTGGCAGGATTTGCAGTGGCAGTGGCTGGATGAGGGTGCAGAGGGATGGGGGGTGGCAGATCCATATCTGCAGACCTGAGGGATTGAGTAGTGCCTTTGTATCACTGACCACAGCCCTAACTGCTGTACCTTGCTGGCTTTCAGCACTTTCAATCACTTTTCAGTGATTGCTGCAGATGCTTTACAAGAAACTTAATCCATTTCTAATTTCTCAGATTCCTGCATGGAGGACAACCTAAAGCTTGCCTTCCAAGCCCTTATTCCTGCCCCTGTCCATAACCTCTACAAAAAGCCTCTTGCTTTGTGTTCAGGCCACCTCCTGCTGTCACTGTGTACTGTTGTCAGTTCTGCTGGCTGCTCCTGGCTTTCAAAAGAGATGAGCCCTGGGCAAAGTGCAAAATGTGAATTCCCTATGGGATGTGGTGGGTAAGAGAAAGGCACTGCTGATGTGTCTGGAAATGTTTTCTGCTAAATGTTTTTTGTTAGACCATAAGGACTATGTAGAAATACCCTTACGGAATCAGTGTCTGGTCTGAGGCAGGGTTTTGACAGTGAAAGAGCAGGTGTCTGAGGGCTTGAGGTTGCCACATTGTTTTACAAATTGGAGGTCAAAGTTGATTCATACATTGTTTCCTCATGGAAGGTGAGTCCATATTCTGCTTCTTCCTGAAGCCTTGTATCTGGGACCTGAATTGCAAATACATCATCCCCTGTGCTGCTGGAAGCCAGGATGCCATATCTGTTTCCAGTTCCCCTCCCGGGGGTGAGGAGGCAGTTGAAGCAGTTTGCTGCTCCAGTACACCTTGGCCCAGGCTATGCTGTGCTATAGAGATGTAAATTGGGGATGGGGAATTGAGGTCCAGGCTCTCCTGTGTTGTTTCCTCATGCTGACATGGGGCCCTATGCTGTATTCCTATGCTGATAGTTGTTGAAGTTTGACAGGTAGATGGTGAAGGTAGCTTTTAGACAATAGTGAAGGAGGATAGTGGAGGAAGAGACAGAAGCAGTGTGGACCTGAAAGGAAAGGAGAAAACAGAAAAACTTTTGACAAAAACAAACCATGCAGCCAACATATGGAAATACTGCTGTTTGCCTTTGCATTGAAGAGGTGCTGGCAGAGTGAACTGGTCAGGGTTTCTGTAGACACTTAACATCATTTTGAATCTAGTGTAGAGGGCAGTTTCCCCAGGAAAAAAGAAAACCTAGAAAAATGCCTTAGAAAACCCCGTTCTCAGTGCCATAAGCAAAAGGTTTATTAACATGCCTTTAGTATGTATTCTCATAGTATAGAGAATACTAATGGTTACCAGAAAGTTCTCAGTTCTCTTTGTTATCATAAGTTGATTTTTGGTGCAAGGATTTTAATATTCTTAATCATTGTCCCCCATTGGACCCTTCCCTTAGACCACACCTTAACTCCCCTCCTACAGCAAGGTGCATAAATACCCCTGTTCTGACCCTAGACTCTGCCTTTGGTATCGTGCCTTTTGCCCCTTGTACTGCCTTCATCCAGTTTGCTCCAGTACAGTGGACACCTTATTATTTGTTATTGTTGTATTATTAAAATTACTTTTTGGACAACAGATCAAAGCTGTCTCTCTCCATTTAAGTTGCTATCGGGCTCAGTCCTGAAGAAACCCAAAGGGGTCTGATAGTCTGGGCTCAGACCTCAAGAAGTTTCAATCTAGAGTGAATGAGGCTGTTTTCTCCCCTTTGTGTTGTTTTCCAGCTCATCCAGATATCTAGATATTGTTCACACTTAGGGCATGGCTCTTCTGCCCTGGCTGAAGCTAGGCCAGGGTGGGATCATACTCTGATATGGTCATAGGACCTCATGCAGCCTTACCCGCAGGATGCATTCTGGAGGAGAGCTCTCGTGCAGATGCTCACCAGAGGATGCTGCTGTGTCTCTCATTTCATACTCCTGGGATTCCTCCCTTTTGTGTTCAGTTTGTAGTTTTGCCTTTCGCTTGTGTTGTTCTTTCTCATTGCCCAGCCCTCATTCCTGCCTAGGTACATCATGACAAGTGAATTCACACTGGGGCCAACAGAAGAGTTTTTTGTGCAACACAACTACTTTAACTTGGATAGATGCAACGTTGTCATGTTTGAACAGAGGATGCTGCCTGCTGTCACCTTTGATGGGAAGGCCATCTTGGAAGAGAAAGGGAAAATTGCCATGGCTCCAGGTACCTGCTGTTTGTTCTTCCATATTGCAGTACCTTCACGTGTGTTGATAGTTGCTACGGGCCATCAGCCAGCCCAGGCACACAGAGCAGGCTTTGGGGGTCAGGTTTAATGCTTGCAGTTAATGTGGAAAGGTTCTGCTAATGTTTCAGGCTGGTAATCAGGAGCATACCTCTACTTAATTCTTGCTGGAGATTTGACCACAGCACATGTTTTTTATCCAAGTCTGGGAGTGTTGGCAGGATTAGGAGTGCTGTGGCTGCAGGGTAGGAAAAAGGTGCAATAGCAGAGCTCTCTGAGGTGTCTGGGATGCTGCCTCCTGTGGTGAAGGTCAGGAGCTCAAGGCTGATAGCTGGAAATGGGTTAAAAAGCAGCAAGAACAACTCTTTTCAAAACTACAGCAATGTCTCACCTTGTAATGTTCTTTTAACCTAGACATAGTAAGGGACTTGGTGACAGCAGACCAGTTGGGACTGTGTTGCAGCTGCAGAGTGGTTCTCCTGAGCTGACAGGGACATACCTGGAGGAATTGTAAATGGATGATCTGTGATAAATGTGAAGGTGTCTTTTGTACAGCTGCAGTTCAAGCTTTTAAAAAGGCATTGAGAACTTGTGGGGGAGAAAATAAGCAGAGAATAAGATTTATTTTAGTCATTCTTCAAGAAAGAGAATAAATATGCTTTTGCTCTGTACTGGAGAAGTGTAAAAGACTTTTCCCACCCTTTGCATAGATTTGCCCTTTAGTATTCTCCCTCTGAGAATCTTACTAGCCTTCATAAAGTCTCATTGGTCCCCATGGTCCCACTCTTCAAGTGAGAGAACTGGAGTGAGAAGAAGAACATGCTTCCCTGAACTGTGTGGCAGAACTGGAAATAAAACCTGGTACCACTGGCTCTGGGCTAGAAAGCATTCCCTACTCTTCTGTTCAAGAAAGTTTGTTCAGTACTTTCTGCTTTTGCTCAGCTACAAAAAAACTCACCTCAAAGTCATTAATGAGCCAAGACTTCCTCTTTTTTCTTGCATTATAGATGGCAATGGTGGCTTATACCGTGCTTTGATGGATAATAAGATCTTGGATGATATGAAGCAGCGTGGAATCCAGTATGTCCATGTATATTGTGTGGACAATATCCTCGTGAAAATGGCAGATCCAGTCTTCATAGGTTTCTGTGTTTCCAGAGGGGCAGACTGCGGTGCAAAGGTGAAGCAGTGCTAGCACTGGGCTGGTTTCCCATAGGGAGTTTGGGTCTGATGATGCATGGGAGCTGCTGGCTGTGGGGACATGACCTGCTGTGTTCAACTCTTTGCCCATCAGCAGCTCGCTCTGAGCAGATTTAGAATTGCTTGCTGCCTGCACTGCATTTCAGATCCCTGCCCGTGGATGTCCTCTGTTCTTCCCAGAGTACTCTGGAAAATAAACTTCAATTAGAGCAGGGACTATAGCTGCACAGGAAACTACACGCTGGAATTGCTTTACCTCTATGCCCAGCTCTTTCTACAAAGGCACTTGGGCTGTTTAGAAGCTGGACTGGGCTGTGTTTCATAAATGTGCCTTTAAGTCTAATGTAGGCATTTCTTATGCTTTGCTGTGGAAGACGAGGAAAGCCTTAACAGCCTAGATTTTGTTAACCTAAAGCAGCAGGTGCCTGAAGAGAAACTTAGGTTACGTGAGTCATTATTACTGTTCAGGCAAATGGGGAGTTGAAGGCTAACAGCTGCAAACAGCTTTCTTTTAATGCCAGATCCTAATCCTTGATAAGAAAAGTGCCCCCCAGTATGCTAATTGCTTTTAACTAGTTTGTCCTCTGAGAAACTGTCAAATTAAGTGGTTGAGTACTGGGGTTTATGTTGAATTGTTGGGCAAAATGTACCTCCAGACTGCTCTGTGCCCCTTATACAGCCCTGACGTGCTGGAGGATCAGCAGGCAGCAGTTCCGTGGGATTGTTTGTACTTGGGAGCTGGAATAGTCCTGGGCTTTTCTTCCTCTTTGTCATAAACCTGTGTCCTGTGGCTGCAGGTAGTGGAGAAGGCTTACCCCACGGAGCCTGTTGGGGTGGTGTGCTGTGTGGATGGGGTGTACCAGGTGGTGGAGTACAGCGAGATCAGCCCGGATACTGCACAGCAGCAGCACCCTGAAGGGGGACTGATGTTCAGTGCTGGCAACATCTGTAACCACTTCTTCACTGTTGAGTTCCTGGAATTAGTGGCCCAGTAAGTCCCAGCATACCTTCTAGGTAGCTGTGCAGCCCAGAAATGCCTCCAAGACTGGGTGTTCCTGTTTCCCATTCTATAATTTCAGTTATGGTTATCCTTTGTGCCTTTCACCTCCTCTCTCTTCCAAACAGTTTCAAACACCTGAGCCCCCTCCCTTTCTGACAACCCCAGCCTACTCCTCCAGGAGACCCAAGGAATAGGTTCCCAGGTTCACTTTAACTAAATCAATTGAGATATACCATTGCACGATCTTCCTGGGCCTTCAAGGGTGAGCAGCTGTGCAGGCTGCAGTGTGGTCAGTGATGCAGTCTCACACCATGGATTTCCAGTGGGAATGTCACCCATGCCAATGCTTGGGACAACAGGGTTTGCAGGAGAGGGTGAAATTGTGGGTGGACTCTGCACCTTGGTGTTGAGGAATGGGGATATGATGCTGGGCATTCAGTGAGCAGCTGTACAACCTTCCTGAAGAGCTTGAACCACCCTTGGGTGAGGGATGTGCTCTGCTCCATTTTCATCCCAATCGCATAACAATTTGGGTTGCTTCTTTTTTTTGTAACCTCTGCCTGTAATTTCAGCTTGATGCAGAGTTCTCCCTTTCCTCTGACTGTCATGTCCCAGTGGTACAGAGAGAGCCCATGGCCAGGCTGTTCTGCTCAGGGAAGTGTTTCTTGGATGTGACTTGGATCACTTGGGATGGAGCAACACCCATAAACAGTTGAGAGTTGAGCCAGAGCAGTAATGAGCCATCTACTTCCCTCAAGTGTATGGCTTTTTTTCTAAGTAGGCTTGAACTAAATAAAATGGTTTCTTCTTCTTTTGCAGGAAATGGGAGTCACAGCTGAAGCATCATGTAGCCATAAAGAAGGTGCCCTACATTGACAAGGAGGGAAATCTGGTAAAACCACTAAAACCGAACGGGATAAAGCTGGAGAAGTTTGTGTTTGATGTGTTCCAGTTCTCTAAGTTAGTGACAGACATCATTTTACTTTTCTCCTCTCCTTCTCAGTGTTTGTTTTAATGACTGTAGGTTGAAACAAGCCATCTCAGGGAGCACATGGTTTGTGGGTGGCTTGTTAGAAGGGTTGTTGGATCTACACCCAGCTCCAACCTAACAGTAACGCCACAGGCTTTAAGGGGAGCTCACAAGGCACTCAGTGCTTCTGCCAACCCTGCTCCCAGACTGGTCATCCCACTGAGGATGTGTTGGTTGGCCTGGCCTCTGCCAGCCTGGGAAAAATAAAAGGAAATTGAGTGCAAAGCCAATGAAGCCCATATTGGAGTATTCAGACTTTCAAAAATTGGGTCTTTCAACATTGTGGCTTCCATGGTAATTGCAGCTCTAGTTATGTTTTTGGGTGGTGTTATGCCAGGGTTCAGCTCACACCTTTGTGCTCGGAAAACTATTTAGTTAAGCACCATGGGGCCAAGTTACAGATGCTGTGGGAACTGTCAGTGTTCACTTTCCAAGTTCTGCAACATAGCTGGGAGTGCTGTGACATACATAGTCAGGGGTATTTGTGTCTAGGGAATGTAGGATTTTAGCAATTAAGCATAAGTGCTGTTACAAAATCTGTTTCTCCAAGGTCTCAAATTCATCACTGAAGATTCTGTTTTAGGCTTAAATAAATGCCAAAGAGAGACCTCAGGCAGACTGAATTATCTTTGTTTGGGGATAGTATTTATCCTTTTATATTATTTCCTTTAGACTAGAGAGCTCAAGGTTTGAACCACTCTCTGTTTCCTGACATGTTAAATAAAGTAGTATCAAACTTAAAGAAAAAACCAGGGTGATGGGAACACTGCTGAGTTGTGAGCTGTGACAGGACTCATTTGCAAGCAGTGGTTCCTTGAGCTTTTTTAACAGCTCAAAACCACCTTGGCATCTGTGCTTCACACGTGAAGTGCAGAAACACACAGATGTTGCTGTGGGTCTTTTTGATTTGCATTCCCATATCTGGTAAACGGCTGTACTTCACATTCACCTGTGAGGACTCCCTCAAACTCCCTACAGTTTGTCCTTGGGAACTGGTGTCTTTAGCTGGTCCTTACCTACAGACTCCAAAGCAGGGGTCATTTCTGGGGCATGGTGGGGTGCTCTGCAGTGAGTGCACTGCTTGTGCTGTGCCTAAGGTCTGGACAGTGCTGTGCTGTCTGTCCTGCTGTGCTCTGACCTGTCTTGTCCAAGAACCTCCCACTGCCTAAAGATGTTTCTATGGCATCTCTGCAGAACTGTTGCTTTTTTTCTCCTCTGAGCACAGCTCTGGTAGGTTGGGAGGCTGCTGTTATGTTCCCAAAGAGATAAGGCTTATTATGTTTTTCCATTCTACAGCCCTGGTACTCCTAGGCTCTTCAGATGAGCAGTGGGCTTCCTGTGGCTTGATTGTGTCAGGCTGCATACAGTGCTTTTCCCAAAAATACATATGAGCCTTTCCCCATCAGTGTTGTTGCATTAGTGGGGCTGATCACTAGCTCTGGTTTTCATGATCATTGTTTTCTTCCCGTTGCTGGGTAGGAATTTTGTGGCATTTGAAGTTCTGAGAGAAGAGGAGTTCTCACCACTAAAAAATGCAGACACAGCTGACAAAGATACTCCTACCACTGCTCGGCAAGCCCTCCTGGCCCAGCATTACCGCTGGGCTCTCAAGGCTGGGGCCAGATTTGTGGATGAAAATGGTTGCAGGATACCAGAAAAACTCAGGTATAAATCTGTGACCTTCTCTGCAGCTTCTCTGTTGGAAGTGTTCAGCCATGCCAGCTGGCCAATGGCACATGCTGGGCTCTCCAAAACAGGGCATTAGTGTAGTCACGGGGTGGCTCTGCATGATTTTTGTTCAGCTGGTCCTCTCTGGATATGCAGGTTGATGTCTATTACAGTTCCTGCTTCTCTTACAACGGTGGATGCCCCAGGTAGTTAATACATGGGGCTCTGGGCATTCTCTCTGGCAGATCCCAGCTCTTGGGGTAGTGAGTTGGTTCTTCCTATAGCACCTTGTTAGACAGGGGCAGCCTTTTCTATCACTCTGGATTTAGCAATGCAAGGAATTTTAATTTGTAGGCCCTGACAGCTTTTCTGACTGTGGCCCCAACAGGATTCTCAGGTGGTCTTAAGGATTGGTTGTTAGAGTGATTACCAGTTCAGATACCTTCCTGCATCATGTGTAATGGAAAGCTGCTTTTACTCCATGGGGCCATTACTTCATCAACTCATAGTTCAATAAACCCACCAGTTCATTTTACTTGAAAAGCATCTCTATAAAAGGGGTGTTGTGGTTTTGCTGAGTAACGTTTGGAACCTGCTAATTCCTTTTTATTTTCACACTTTGTTTTCACATAATGTCTGGTGCATGTGACTATAACAAATTTCTTATCCTTCTGGATATCCTATTCTGGACAGTCTTTTGAAGAAATGCCCTGTTTTTTTAACCATGTCCAAAAGTTAATCCTGTGTTCTCTTCTTTAGTCTCTCAGGAACTGAAGATCCTCCGGCTGTGTGTGAGATTTCTCCATTAGTGTCTTACTTTGGAGAGGTGAGAATAACTATATATAGAGGCATTTTTAAGAAATGTGCAGGTATGCATCTGATTTCCTTCCAAACACAGGTGTTTTCTTTAGCCTGGGCCTGCTGAGAAATGGTAAGATCAAAGAAACGGGGAGCTGGGCTCTTTGTTACCATAATGTGGTTCCGTTACGATTTACTCTTCAGCAGTTTGTTCGCTCTCAGTTTTAGCCATCTGTAAAATGAGATTTGCAACAAGGCTGCAGTTTCATTAAGACTCACGAGCACTTTGAGATTTTAATGAGAAGTGCAGAATTCAAATTAGAAAATCCATGGGTTCTGTGCTCATTTGTGCCCATCTCCCACGTAAGCGAATCTGGCTGAGAAATGTGATATGTGTGTTGGCTTTAGGGAAGCCATTTCTCAGGTTTGTCCATCTGAGAATAATTGATCCTGAGAAACCTGCTTCCACTTAGTAATGAGAATAGGAGCTTCCCTCTGTTGCATGGACAGGGTGAGAAATAGCAGGTTGCAGGAGAACGTGTGGGTGCTCTTTGCTAGGTTTCCACATGTCTTGACCTGTACTAGGTGTATTCCTCAACACATGCAGGTAGTGAATTCGTTGCAATCAATGGGTTGTCAGAACAAAATGAAAACAAGGCAATTTGACTTTTCTTTGCCAGGATTATTCTAATGTCAGTTAAGGACACCCCATGTTGCCCCCCCCCCAAGAAGCCTGTTTCTCACATCAGGTTTTAGGGCTCCTTAGGCCTCTGCTTCTTGAACCCCAGAAACATTTTGTGTCACTGTTACTGTTGCGTGTCCCTGACCTTCATCAGTCATTCCTTGAGGACTTAAAGTAGTGCATTTACAGCCTAACAATACTGTTCTCACACCTTCTCAGGGTCTGGAGGTGTACATGAAGAACAAAGAGTTCCCTTCTCCCTTTGTACTTGACGAAAACCATGTGGAAATGCTGGAAAATTCTTGAAGTGGGAAGCCTTTCCCTCTCAAATCAGATCCATGTTTGTCAGATCCAATATAAGAACTGGCAGTACTAAAATGTCAGCTATGAAGTGCATTATAAAAAAAATTGCTTTGAAGTGTCTGATTGATACCAAATCCTCACAGCACTTGTGATTGTACACATGTGCAAGCTCCCTAGTTCTGTTTGGTAACTTTGAAGGCATTGCCTTTTACCTCAATCTCTTCTGTATACTTGGATGTGAGTGTGGATTAACACTTTCTGGGTGCTAAACAGATCCTACATTTCTTATTTACTGTTGCATATTAATATGGAAAAGAGCCAGTTATGGCCTGATAAATCAGCTTTGCCTTCAAGAAGGTTCAGCTTCTTCAGTGCCTTTTTTAGGTATCTTGTTTGTGTTGCTGTAGTTGTTCTTTTGGTTTGGTTTTGTTTCTAAATCGTGTGCACAGCTGCAGTCAGTTTGAGGTCTCATCCTGAAAAGTATTGAAGGACTTTGGATACTGAGGTTTTCTCTCCAGCGGTCAGTTTTTTCCCTAGAAGAGAACACAGGATTAACTTCCTGCCATAGTTAAAAAATAGTGCATTTCTTCCAAAGATTGTCCAGAATAGGATATGCAGGGGTTTTTTTGTTGCTGTGCCTAAGCATTGCTTGAGGCTTGGAGTCCAAAATAGTGTAGACTAGTTTTGTATGTGGACTTGCTGGTGTCATGCCTAGACTGATTGCTCCTTGCAGTTGAAAGTACAACTGACTTGTACAGTTGACTTGGTTTTTTTTTCATTTAAAAAAAAGAGAATATTTTCACAGCCCTCTGCCCTTCCTGACTTTAAAAGTTTTCCTTTCCATTTCCTGTTTAATATATACCATATCCCTCAGACAAGGCTTTCTTGAGGTACCTAAAAATAGTAAGAGAAACAAATCCCAGTGGTAGAATTTAATGCCTAACCAAAACCAAAACAAAGAGTTACACTCAGCATCAACAGGGTACGCACTAAAACACCAGCCTCTGCTTCTACAGTTTTTGACCAGGTGATTTTCCAGCACTCTTTCACTTAGGAAATAATTCCATAGATGACTTTCTTTTAGATATGTTACTAACCATAATGTAAAGATAAGTGTCTGCTAATGAAGGACACTAATAGTGAGAACATATGTAGTGTGTAAACTCCGCCCTGTCCAAGGGGTCCCAGGGTAGCCCTTGACACTCCAGTGATTCTTCCTGTTCAGTTTTTGGACACTGCCTTGGAAAGCTTATGCCCATCTGATGCAGAACCTGTGCTGAGCATACCTGAATCATTTCAGCCTTGGTGAGGATGCATCGGCTGCACTCTCTGGTGGCTGGCCTTTGCATCAGAAATATTCCATACTCTTCCCCTAAACATGGTGTTAGGGAAGGTAGTGAGAAAGATGTTTCACCTGAAATGTTATTTCATGCATTAGCTTCTACTGAGGAAATGCTTATGCTATTTCATTAAGCATAATTAAATTCCATGGCTTTCTGCAATTTCGGATGTGAAGCTCTATTCAGAATAATAGATAAGGGAATGGGGAAGTATAAAAATTACTTTGAGAGTAAATACAGTTTGTAAGTATGCTCAATTTTTCCAAAGAAAGCATCTAAATGCCGGTATCAGAGGTCTTTTGGTTGTAAAGTGTTTCTGCATGAACTTGAGTAAAGCTCCTTTCACACATGCAGACTGGCTAATGACAGTTCTGATTACCTCAGTTGGCATGTGCAGCCAGTAATTCACATTTTTAGTACAAATGAAGCATTTGTCCTTGTCATCCAATTCTGTAGTCTTTTTGCAATGTTTCTGACACATTCTATTCCTGTCAGTCAAGTTTTATATCGGAGAACAAATTGTGTTGTATATTTGTGAGTATTGCTCAGCAATTCAAGCACACACTTCTTTTACACTAGGCTGTGCTATAAAGATTTCTTTTGCTTTTTCTGAAGTTCTTTCTCTTTTAAAGAAAGTCTTTCTCTTTTGAAAAAGGCTTTTCAGTCTCCATGCACGCAGAACAGTGCTGCTGACATGGTTTTCGAGGTTGTTTTCAAGGAGAAGATAAATTAGTATGCTGAATGTCTTGTCTTCTTGGGTTTTTTATTTTCTATGACTCTTCACATTTTAAACTGGAATATAGAATTTTGAGAGAACTTTACAAAAAAAATCTGTCCTGTATGTAATAAAGTCTTTGTATGCATTATAAAATGAAAAAAGTACCTGAAACAAGGGAAGGCCTGTAGTACTCCAGAAACTAATGGACATCTAAGCATTTTTAACAATAAAGATGTTACTGTGGTTTCTATGTGTTTGTCTGTGTTTCTTGTATGTGAGAAAAACGCTTGCTGTCTCTGTCCCTATGAATGTGTGCCTACCACGACTGTAGGATGGTTCACTGGTGATGCATCTGGAGGCTGCAGTGCCCACTCCTCAGATTATAGGGGCATATGGAACTGAACAAAGGGTGATTCCTGAAGGGGGTTGACATTGTGGGATCTTTTTTCATCAGAAACAGAATATTGTGTTCTTGTCTGCAATGCTGTATATTTTCCCAAGCTTTTCAGCTTATTTTATTGAGGAAAGGGATTTTAATTGCAAGTGGTGGTTGTCTTATTTCAAGCTGATTTGAGTAATATGGTTCTGAGTCAGTCTTGCAGCTGGTGTGTAGGTAATGAGCACTTGCTGTAATGCAACTTTTACTTCACTTTCCAGTGAGAGGCACTTCTTAAACAGGACTCTGTTTATAGCACAATCAGTAGGGAAAGGCATTAATACCTCACAAATGGCAGATTGGGGGTTTAGGGCTGAACCCAGCAAATGTCAGAAGCAAATCTTCATTTCTTAACTCTTTCCCCCTGTTTCTCTTTTAACACCCATGTGAAGGCTGCTGGGGATTTAAATGTTTTTAAGTTACATGAATCAGTATTTTTCTGTGATAGGAAAATTAATACTAAAAATGAACGCATGCTTTAGGCATCTTAAATTATTGTTCTTCTTGTTTATGTGCTGTTCGTAACGACCAGGATTTTTGATTAGTTTTCTTAATAATGAAATACTCAGAAAACACCAAATTTTCAGTTTTGTCTTGAAATCTACCGTGAGGTGGATTCCAAATGTAAAGGCTCAAATGATGCGTGCTAAACTGCTACTTAGGTACAACTGGAGGTGAATTCCATGTCAGCACTTAGAGCAGCAGTCTTAAAGCAGCTGCTTCAATGTTGCCGCCTTCCTTTTGGACTATGAACCTGAGGTAGAAGTTATTACAAACCTGGTCCTGCTATGGCTCTGAAAGTGTACATCACCAAACAATGTTCTTCCCTACTCCAACTGAGAATGTCCCTCCTTCTCTGCAGGGAAGATGCAGGGGATTCTTTTATTGCAAAGGGAGTGACACAGGGCTGAGGGGCTGTGAAGGAGCAGCTGAAGGAAGGAATTGTGTGGGATGAGTGCTTCCCGCTGCATACCAAAATTCAGTGCCAGGTCTTATGGAAGGGTTTATTTACACAACGGGTTAGTTTTCACCCACTCACATACATCCTCTCACAGATTCCAGTTGTCTGCTCTCAGGCCCGTGTTCCCACATTGCCTGCTGGAAAACTGTGTCTTGGTTTTTCGGTGGCAGGTGGTAATGCCATCAGACAGCACTTCCCTGCTGTCGGAAGCAGCAGCACTTGGGGGTTTCCCCTGGCCGTGCTCACTCTCCAGGTGGGCGGGAGAAGCTGCCACTGTCCGTGCCCCCTCCACCGGTCGGGGAACAGTGCGCTGTGCCGGGGCTGTGCCTCACCACAGCGGCCTACTCCCAGCTCCAAGGGGACTTGCAGGCCGTTTACTCAGTTGATTTTCCTTATGACCTCCATGCACGTCTGCATTTCCAGTTCCTCAATGTCACTGACTCTGTGACTGGTTTCTATGTTGTACTTTCACGACACCGAAGAACAGCGAGAATTCCCAGCCTCTCCTTTGCTTCACTGCCCACCCTGGCAGCTGCTGTCCTCGCTGGGCAGGACGCGGTTCTGCGGGACAGCGAGAGGCAAGGGCAAAATCAACGCAGCCCCGAGCACCCCCGCCCCGGCCTGAAGCCGGAACCCATGAAATAGCGAGGGGGTTCAGGCCGGGCCCACGCCGACGGCTGCGGCCCCGGGCTGCCTCGGCGAGTGGGCAGCGCGCACTGAGACCTCGCCGCCCCGCCCCGTCCCGACGGGCCTTCCTCAGGGCCGGTGCCTCCGCCCCCGTGCCACCGAAGGTGGCTGCGCCGGCGCCAGAGCGGCACCGGAAGCGGTTGCCGGAAGCGGGCGTTCCGGCCCGCGGGGCGATGGCGGCCGGCGGCCCCTGAGGCGCCGCCATGTACTCTGGTGCCGCTGCGGGACCGCCGCGCCGGGACTTCATCTCCGTCACTCTCGGCCCGGAGGAGACGGTCGGGGTCGGTGGCTACAACAACAGCAAGGCCTGGCGGCGGCGTTCCTGCTGGCGGGTGAGGGCCACTCGGGAAGCTCTGCGCTACCGGGGGTCTCCCCGGGCTGGGTGTGGGGGGCACCTGGCGATGGGGGAGGGCTGTTGGGCGGTCAGGAGTGTCGCTGGGCTTAGGTGCAGCTGGGGAGTCATGCTGGACCTGGCGTGGTCCCCCAGTTCCTAGTCGGGCAGAGGCCACGTCCATGGGGCCTGGGGCGGCCCCGCGCTGGGCTCTGCTCTCGGAGTTCTCTGGGGCTGCTCTCCGCGGGGTAGGGGGTGTGTAAGGCGCGGGCTGGCTGAGGTATCTCCACGTCCGACCTGTCTTAATTTTCACGAGCAAAGCTGGGACGGAAGCATACGGTAAAATCCTCCCCTCTGCTAGTGGACATTTTAGAGGCAACGCTGCGCTTTTTTGAATGAGGGCAGTGAGATTTGGTCTCCGTGACTTTGTTCCCTGTCTTAAGGCTTAAGGGGAGAGTCCTGTCTTCTGCCCTAGGAGAGTAAAGTTCTGCTTTCAGTGTGAAAGTTGAGTGTGATGAGAGGGGTCCTCTGGCCGAGCTCTGGGAAGTGACCTTGTTTACTTTTGGGTAGAATGGGCAGGCAGCTTCATGTGGGATGGCAATCTTGGGCTGGAGAGTCTTGTGTGGGAAAGAGTGAATCAGAGAGACACGATAACCCTTGTTACAGTTAGGAGATGATGTATAGTCACCTATAGA
The DNA here is from genome assembly GCA_013400275.1 of Rhadina sibilatrix. Classification (NCBI taxonomy): domain Eukaryota; kingdom Metazoa; phylum Chordata; class Aves; order Passeriformes; family Phylloscopidae; genus Rhadina; species Rhadina sibilatrix. The sequence continues at coordinate 63,763 of VWYO01006316.1, read as the reverse complement.
GGCTTTACAGGTCATCAGAGGAAGTGTATGAAGAGCTTGTTTAGGCACACAGTCCCACAGTTCTCTTTTTATTACCAGCTAGAGAGATATGGGCCCAAGTCATCACCCTTCATTTTATCCTTATTCTTTGTGAGCAAAAAACCAGTAAGATGGTGGTGAATGCCCTTGTGTGTTCTTGTTCCTTACTCCTGCCCATTGCAAGACACCAAAATTAAAGCTTCTTTTCTTGTCCAACCCTGATGAACCACAGGACTGCTGGATTTCAAGCATCTTTCTGCAGTGGGGAGAGGGTTATACAGTTTGCCATGCACGCAGAACTGAAGATGACACAATGGGACCAGCATCTGGCAGTGTCCACAGAGAAGGGTGTACAGTATTACTGTACAGTCAACAGTGCAGGTGGAAGGCAGGAAATTGCACTGTGGGACTCACAGCGTGAGCACATTGACAGTTCTGCACTGAGACATTCCTGGCTTCTGGCTGTCACAAAGAGGATGAGGACTGTGGGAAGTACTGTGTCATTTGTGGGAAAGGTTGTCCAAGCGTAGCATTGACAATGAGGTTCCCTCTCTGTATACCCAAGCCAAAATTAGTGAATTTCAGGAGGACTATTGGAAAAGTAACAGTAACAATTTAGCCCTTAACGTTTAACTCCAGCTTCTCTCTGTAAATGGAGGCTAATGTACATTGGCCTCTTTCAGGTTAATGTAATTTGCTATCAGTTTTTCAGTGATTGTTGCATATAATCTAGTGTTAACAATACATTTTTGCCCAGGACTAAACTTGAAAAGATTGTGGGTTTGTTGTTTGTTGTTGTGCTGTTTTACTTCATTTTCCACATTGCTGCAGGTTGGTGACTTTTTTTTTTTTTTTTTTTTTTTTTTTTGTGGTGCAGAACTAGTTCTGTGTGACAGTCCCCATGCTTGTCAGATCCAGGATACCTGACTTCTCTTTCGAGAATTGAACCAACAAACTTGTCCAGTGGTTGGTGCTCAGCTTATTTTGAGCCTTTCTTCTTTGCTGCAGTAACATTTTTAGTTTTCCTACCATTTTCTTCTGTTTCTATTTTTGCACGTGCACTCTGCAGTCCCTCCCCAGCCAGGAGGAAAGAGGCTTTTGGCTGATTTCCCAGTTGATAGCTGGGCAGGTGCTCACGTCATCCAGTGGAGGTTGTGATCAAAGTCAGCTGTAGTTGAAGCTTTCTGGGAGTCTTGACATTTGGCAGGTTCTGAGGTTCTTGCAGTAAGTGGCTCTTACGTTTTTATGAGAGCTTCTTGTGCCTTGTGCTAGCTGGTTGGATTTCTGGTTTCTCTGTTGTCAAAGAAAATAAGCAATGGAGATATGCAGTTGGAAACAGGATAAAATTAGATGTACTCAATTTTGTGGGTTTTAATCTGAATGAACCAATAAGAGTTTATTTTTAACCACATAGGTTCTTAATGTCATGCTAAATATTCTTTCTTTCACTTCTTTTCTCTTCTAAAGAAATGGAAGCAGCTGTCCCGACTCCAGCGGAGTGTCATTCTCTTCCTGTTTGCGTTCTTGGCAGTGTGTGGAGTAATTTCGTACACAAGCATGGGGGAAGCATGGAAAAGTATGTGCTCTGTACAGCTCGGAATTGCCAGAATGAGGTGTTAGAGTTAGGAGGTTGTTGTGGGTCTTAGAACCAGTTTTGATTTCTGTTGGTAATGACTGATTCATTAAAGTGATTAATGATTTTAATGATTCATTAAAGTGCATTTCTGAGATGATTTAATGTGATGTTTGAATGATGTAATGCTTAATCAAAAACATTTTTTGTATGCCTTTTCTTTCTTTATCTTGACTAGAGCAACGTTTTGTTTTAGTTGATGCCCTGGTTTCAGCCAGGATTGTTAATTTGTTGAAATAACTGAGGGAGGGTGTGTGTGGCTAAGGCCTGGATGTTGTTCTGTACCACCTCAGTCATTGCTGGGCATGAGAGAGGAGAGAAGGGGACACTCTGTGCTGGGGGAGAAGGGTTCCTTCTGGTAGAGAAAACATGACAGGGGCAGCCATTCTGTATTCATGTCTTCATGCCTTCATGTAAATAGTTTCTTTTTCCTATACCTTTTCTTATTAATACTGTTGGCCTTACTGTTTGTTTTCTTACTTCATTGCTGTTTCCAGTAAATTGTTCTTATCTCAACCTATGATCTTTGCCTTCTGTGCCTCCAGTTTTCAACTCATCCACTCCAGATGGAAGGAGGGGTGGGAAACAGAGAAGGGAAAGAGAACAGCAGTGTGGTTTCAGGGAGCACTGAATCGAGGAGTACCATTCCTAAACTATGACAGTTGATTAAGATGTGAAGGTTTTGAGTGTGGGTTTTTATTATGTTTGTATGTAGATATGGGTAGCTCAGACCTAATCACTAGAGTAAAGTAATCATCTCTGGGTTTTGACTGCCTGTCAGTTTAGAAATTCCAAGCATTTGTGTAATACTAATGCACATTTACCTCTGATATTATCTTATTAATTGTATTGAAAAACCGGAATAGTATCAATTTCAAAAATCCCCATGTGCCTTTTAGCAGCCTCCTTTTGTATTAGGGAGAGGATTAATACCAAAAGATGCTTTGTATCTAAACAATTAGTGTGTGTTTACCAATATTTTGTGAATGCAAACAGTTTTTGGAGGTGCATCTACTGCCTGAATACAGCAAATGGTTATAGATTTTTGACTGCAGCCTTAACTGTTGATTCCTTGTGCTGAATGCCTTGTGTTTCTAGGTATAACAAACAAATCATTGGATGATCAGAGAACAGAACAAGAAATTCCTAGATTAAAGCTGGCAAATCCAGCTGTTCTACCAGCACCCCAGAAAGCAGATGCCAACCATGGAGACTACCCTGAGCTTTCACTGCAGGTAATGTGAGAAGAAATTCATTTTCTAATGCCACAAAAAGTTTGTGAAGGCAAATAGTGCTCGGTTCCAGCAGTTGTTGTGGAGGAAGGAGTTAGAACTTGCAATAAAAGTGTGCTCTTGGTGGAATGCTGTCCTCTCAGGAAGGGTTTTGGTGTAGTATTTCTTGGCTTTATCTTTTTTGCATGTTTTGCATGTTCTGTATGCTATTTTTTACTCACTGCTCTGCCCAGGAGTGCCAGTTTAGGTCACAGTAACCTCTTACTTGAGGCTTCACTCGTGCTGTGTGCATCGGTCTCCACTCTTGTGAGGAACCTGGAGTTATGATTTTTCTGGGAGCTTGAGAAATAGCATCAGAAAGAGCAGATGATAGGAGGTTTTGAAGGGTTACATTTGTGGGGAATGCAGTGAGAAAGGGAACATCAACTGACTAAATTAGTGGAGCAAAGGAATACTGGTTACTGTGTTGTTTGTCATGGATTTATCTCATGAATTCAGGGATTTTCAGTTAATGAATACAACATTTTGTATGAAATCTTTCCTTCATCATGCAAAAATGTACATGTATTGCTGTATAGTAATTCCTGGTATTTATACTAGTATTGTGGAAACTTTTTTTTGCATTCTTTTTGCTTATTGTCATAAATTTACTGTGTCTAGTAAAATGGAATCAAATATCTTTACAATCCTTTGTCACTGCCTTGTGTTAAATGAATACCTGGTAGCAGTAGAGGTAGTTTAGAAGTAATTTATCAGTGTAAACTTAAGAACTCGACGATTTTACCAAAAGTCTAAAGCAAACAAAACCACAAGGTTTTTAGAATACCTTCCATTCAGGTCAGAATTCGCCTGCTGCAAAACAAACAAAATAAGATTTATCTGAATTTATGTTTAATACTAGAATGATGTTAATTTATGGTTTGAAATGTTACTGTCTCTGCAACTTACCAAGCACTTTTTTTTTTCTATATATTCTCAGAAGCCACCAAAACTGCCTCATGTTCGTCGTGGTCCTTCCAATCTTCAGATCAAGGCACCACAGAGAGATACGAGGGTGAAGACTCGACATGATACCATGAGGGCTGTAGAAGAGCTGGTCAAAGTGGATAAAGTAGAGAAAACAGAAAAATCCATTATCAGGTAGAAACATTTCAGGCAAGGTACAGTGCTTCCCTCTTGTCCCTGCCAAGATCCATTGAGTGTTGGAGTGAAAATTTTAAGTGCTTTTTGTTGTATGTGTCTGAGGTTATTTTCTTTCTTTGCATGGGTTTGCTCTCAGGCCTGGCCTGATAGCTGCTAATATTACTAGGCTGATAGATTGAATTTTGATGAATGTACAGTTTCTCTGATTTTACTGTTTGCATCGCACAGCTGCAGAGGGTTTGAAGTCCTGCGAGGCTGACTGACAAACTCTTAATGTTAAGAAGGATTCTCTGTGTCCAGAGGTTTCTGCTGTTTGTTGTAATAAAGGTTAATGCAATAGTATCAGCATAGTAGTGCTGCTACAAGTGTTTTTGTCCTAGGGCAGGTTTGGAAAGTGACAGCAGTGCTGCTTGTGGGTTGGTGCCACTAAACACAGTGCGCACAGGCCGACCAGGCAGAACCAATTGATGTGGCTGTAGTTGTGTGCATGTAACAACACCATGTGCTTACTTCTTTCTTACAAGATATCACATCCATTGTACATATTTAGTAGTATCTTTAACAGAAGGTCTGTGCTTCTATGGTTATGAAGGTGTTTTGATTTGGGAATAAGCGAAGGAAAGTAACACAGATATAGAAAAGACTACTAAAAGTTATGCAGAGGCTCTTCAGACTTGGAAAACAAGGCTTGGGGGTTTTATGTGTTTATGTTCTCTGTAGCACTGGCTCAGATGATCTGATCACAGCATCATAACTGTGTCTGGCTCAGCATTTTAGCTGTCAGTATTCTCTGAAAGTGTTTCATTGTATTGCTTTTGCTTGTGCTGTCAGAGTTAAAACAGGTGGTAACAAGAGAACTTACAAGAGCAATGAAAACATAGTGAAGACTAGTTATAAATTTAAAGAGTGAAAGTAAGAAATTAAATATGGCATTTATCTAAGTCAGAAGATATACTGACTGGAAACAATATAGACTTTAAAGGTCCTGGAAGCCTGGTTCCCTTAGGAAGCATATAATGGGCTCAAAGGCAACCTACCTATATACTAAATGGTGTGGTTGAGGTTGTTTGATCTTGGTATGAACCAATGGACTTGAAGTCCATTCTGAAAGACTTCTCCCTCAGGAGATTCTTCTTAAAAACCTGTAAAAACTGACTTAAAAAACTGATTTATGCATCTGTGGTGGCAGAGAAGGCTTGTGATCCCTTGATAGCAAGGTTCGTCCTTTGAGCTTCTCATCCTTTCTGCATAATCCTGAGTTTTGGTGATCATTATTTATGTGGTACTGTTTAGCATTAGTAGCTACTGTGGTAATTTCAGAACCAGTAGATAACAAATTGCTTGTAATACAGCATTTTCTGATATTTGATTTATTTGAAGAAGTTTTTTATTAAATTCCATTGCCAAGATATTTAATAAAATTCCAAGAGCTTGTAACACATATTTCTTAATCTAATAAAATTTCTCTGCAAAGAAAATTTCTTTGAACAGAAAACATAGCTAGTGGGCAACATAGTTATTTTGATCCTTGATACAAAATCTGAATTCAGTTTTATCCAAATATAGTGTTATAAAGGAAATGCAGAGATAAGTCCCATTCATTTGTGTGATTTTCTGTGACCAAAATAAATCTTAATTACAGTCCTTTGTATTTGCAGCTGGAGAGGAGCAGTGATAGAACCTGACCAAAGCACTGAACCTCCATCCACTAAAATAATGGAACCAGAAAAACCTTCATCTGTGGAAGCTGAAGACCAGAAAGAACCAGGTAAATAGAACAGCTAATTATACCTTTTTTTGTTGTTTGCTTTTATGATTTAAGTTGTGCAATTTCTCCCCTACACATTTTTTTTTAATTTATTTATTTAGATTAAAGGAAACAAAAAGTGTAGGAGAGATTGCTTACCTATATTTCACTATGCCAGCCTTCATGCTTGTTAGTCTTCAGAATTTGAAAATAAATTTTAGAGACAAATCTTTGAAATATAGGCTCTGGGTGGAGGCAAGGCAGGATAACCTAAAGAAGGAGGGCATGAAAGAGACAGCTTCCTTTTCAGCTGTGCCTTTCCTTTTGTTCTGCAAATACAGGGAAAGTGACTTCCTCCTCCAACTAAATGGAAGTGCTTTTAAGACTCACTAGAAGGCTGCAGAAGTTGTTTTTGAAGTTGCTGCACTTGGGGAACAAAGAACCTGTTGTTCCTTTTTCTGGGTTCAGAAAAGAAACCAGGAAGTTCTAGTGTGATAAACATGGCATATTTCAGTGTGATGTATTTGCACTTTTGCAAGCTCAATATTTATGAGGTTAGTTATGCTGCTTGGTGTTTCTCACTCTAGAAGTCTTGGTTCATAATTTTTCAAAATTTCAGCTAACAGCTTGAAATTTTTTATGTTCAACGTGAAACATAAGCTCCACTTCATGGCAAATTGCAAGCAAAAATCAGTACAACTATGGAAAAAGACATGGTTTTGCCAAGATGGAAAATGTAAAAATTCTTTCTATTTTGGTATTGGATAGAAAGTTCAGTTGAAATAATTGTGTAGAAATGATACTGAATTTAACAGAAAGCAGTTAGTAAGAGAGGGAAGGTGGAGAAAAATATTATGTGTTGAATTAGCCGAGGTTTTTATTGTTAAGCATATGTATTCAACACCTGAATTACCATGGATCTTAATCTGGTATTTCCTGACTTTCATCTCTTTGAGCTTTAGTGATACTCATCTACAACTGCACGTGATTATTTTAATGATTTATTTGCAGAAGTTACAGTTTTGTTGCCAGGGAGAAATCTCTGTTTCCACTTGGCTGAATTGCTGACTGGAAACACCGACTGGTTATTCTGCAGAGGAAAGGCTGGTCTGAAAAGAATAGTGCGAGGGTGGTTTTTTCATTGCACTGATCAGTTAGTTTGGAAGAAATTTTATTTTCGGTGGGATGCAGTGAAGTGGTGCATAGTAGAGTTCCTCAGTGCCCCGCAGAAGTCCTGAGCAAGGTGCTGTTCCTCCTTTGCAGTGCCCATCAATGAGCGCCAGCTGGCTGTGATTGAAGCCTTCCGCCATGCCTGGAAAGGGTACAAGGATTTTGCCTGGGGCCATGATGAGCTGAAGCCTTTGTCCAAGTCCTACAGTGAGTGGTTTGGACTTGGGCTTACCTTAATTGATGCCTTGGATACCATGTGGATTTTAGGCTTAAAAGAGGGTAATTTTTTTTCCTCTTCCATTTTTTTTCCTTCTAAAGTAATTCCTTAATTTCTCTTCAGGCAGTGCATGTTCAGAGTTCTTTCAGGGGAATATTTACTTCACATGTAAATGCCTATAAATTTAGTTTTCCTGTGAGTGTAAATACATACATACATACATACATACATACATACATACATATATATATACACAGATGTATATCTGGTAGAATTTGAGGAATATTTTACTAAAGTTCCTGGTCTTTATTTCTGTACTAAAACCTCTGTGCCATTATACAGCCACTGGAGGCTTTCTGCCCATCACTCTTTATGTAGTTTGCTTGTATGTTCCTGGCTTGTGTTTTATCACACCTAATATCAATATTTCATATATGGATTTAAGAAGGCTGTTTCTCTAAGGAATCCATGGATGGAGAAAGGGAGTGCTCAGTACCTCTTTCCTGAATTGTTTTGCTGTCTGTATTTTTGAGAGTTTTTCTGGAAATGACAATGTTAGAAAACTTTTGAACAGCTTTTAAAAACTAAGCCAAAAAATTTTGCAATTCTGTTGCAAAAAACTTAAATGCTTAATTAGTGTTTAAGACCATTTTTTTGTTGTTGTTGTTGGTTGTTTGGGTTGGTTGGGGGTTCTTTTGGTGATGCAGAGGGGTTTTTTTAATGGTATTTAAAAATTTCTGGAACTGTATCTATTTAACCATGGTAGATAGCCACCTTCGTAAACTTTTATTAATCTTGCAGCTTTGTCTGTCCAGATGGGAAGAAGAGAGCTTGCCAGTGAGGGTACAATAAATATTCAAAGTATTTAATGGTTCTGTCTCTTCTACCTTTGAAGTTTGGGTAAAATAATATGTCATGAGTGTGCCGCTGTAGGCCTGAGCAGGCAGTCTTGAAGTTTAATCAAGTTGTCAGTGTGCTGGTCTTTTTTTTTCCTAAAATATTGTGAACTGAGTAGAGTTTTTAAAATAAATTATTAGTACTAGAGATGTGTGAAAATATGTTCTTGATGAGGGCTTTTTCTATTTTTTATCAGTTCTGCTGACTCCCTTAGGGAGCTCCTGGGGTTTCTTCAGAATAACAAATGCTATGTAAATGCAAGTTCTGTTTGAGGCTAGTCTTTCTTATCAGCTGATGAATACAAAAGCAGAGAACTCTGCTGTACTGCTGGCAACACTGACTGGAGATTTTTAGTAATTCTTCTCAATGTGCCAAACATCCTGTATTTGCCCAGCATCCAAGACTGGAGAGTGCAAAGGCATCCATTTGCTTCAGAATTTATCTCCTAAGGAATGTGTTCAATTTCTGGCAAACTGGTTGTTCTGCTGCTTCTCACAAGCAGGAGTCTCCAGAAGCTGTGAGATCACTGAAATAGCTCAGCTTCCAATTGTGAGGGCTAAGCTGACTCATGCACCATGAGGAGACACCCTGTGCCAAAGTAGTCATTGAGTGATGCTGCTGCTAAGCTGGTTGATGAACCTAATACAGCTTTTCTTTTAATATTTCTTTTGAATTAGTAGTGTGATATACAAGCATTTTTGTTTCTAGAGAAAAAAAGTGCAATGTCTTGCAGGAAGCAAGCTCCTGAGGACATTGCTAGGCTAAAGCTGTTAACTGAAAATATTATCTGTTATCCTGGTAGATAACAGCTTTGGTTGAAAAAGATTTAATTAAAACTATAAGACTTTGTGGAAGTGTAACTAATTATCTGAAAAGTCAAATGGATGGATTTGAAAGATCTTAATTTCTGGACTATTTTAATTAAAAAAAAAAACTCTATTTCTTCTTTCCTTAAACTATGAAGGATTTTTCTCTTTTGGTGGATATTTCTGTCTGTATGCATCTGTGGTGTGTGCTGAATACGAATTAAGCCAAGGGTAATGAAACTTCCGCCAGCATGTGCTCTTCATTTTAATTTTCCACCTAAAGTTATCTCTGTAGACAAATGTGGGAATTCCTGTCTCTTTCCTGCTCCAAGGTCAGGGCAAATAAAACTCAGGAGATGTTGTTTTTGAAGTCTCACTCTGAAGTTTATTATCCTTACCTATTACAAGATGTGAGTTCTCTAAGTCGAGAAAGCGAGTTAAAATGGTGTCTGTTCAAGGCTATTTAAGTCCCAATTATCCAATAAACACCTCACATCTATATTATTTATGTTTTTGACCCCATGACTTATCACCCAAGGTCCGCAGTGTGGACCTCACTAACCAATCAAACAAATCGCCCAAACCCACGAAGAAGTAGGTGAAGAAGAAGGTGCAAAAAGACAACTGATCTGCACTCAAGGTTCTCCATCTTGGCTCCCATATATCACCACACACTAAAATCCCAAATCTAAATTTTTCACCCTGTGAGATCACACTATACTATCCAAACTACATCTCCATGATCTCAGTACTATCACTAATTTTTGGAAGCCTGTTTTAAGGCCTCAGGTCAAATGCCGTGCTTCCCTGAAGTTCTGTGCCTGTCCGCACAGAGAGTCCAAAACTCTCAGCATTCAGAGTGTCAACAGACAAATACAAATAACTGTCATCGATATATGTAGTACTCATGTCTTCAGTTGTTGGAACATGCCAGAAGTTCGTAACTGAACTACCTTTTCTGCTTTGCAGAGTTTGAAGAAGCAAGAAAATGGGTAGCAAATGATTTAGTATTTGATAAAAATGTGGATGTGAACCTATTTGAGAGCACTATCCGTATCCTGGGTGGCTTGCTGAGCACCTACCACCTCTCCGGAGATAGCCTTTTCCTGGAAAAAGCTGTGAGTGACTGGCCTTACAAATGAAACTGGGTTTTGTATTCCATATTGGACAAAATTGAGGGAAGATTCCTGAGAAAGTTAAATATTGCTGCTTTTTAACAGTTATGAAAGAGTGGTGGGAAAGGCCTTTACCATTAAGCTTTGAAGCCTGCACCTCTGCCCTCTGTACTACCTCAAAGCCTTGCTGTGTTTGTCACCTCTTGTATATTGGCTTTTCTGATGAATGGCTGACCATCATAAAGTTCATGAAACAAAAGAGGAAATAAATGATTGGCAAAGGGTATTAGTTGTCTTTTGTTGCCCTTTCTGTGTGTCTTAACGGCATCAGCTACCTCATCAGATCAGCCAGTGACTGCATGATAGGGATTGTAGCCTCGGATGAGGCCTGCAGTGGTAAGGACAAGGTGGAAACTCTGCTCATTACTATGAATAAGTTAATGACTTTTAAAATTTCTTTAATTGCTTGCATCATCTAAAGCTAAGCTGCTGTTCTATCTTTTTCTGTCTGCTGTGTGAAGAAAATCTAATGGGATATGCATGTGTATATATGTATTTTTGGTTTGTTTGTTGTTTTGACCTGTGTTCCTGTGTTTTCTTTAGAAAGACATTGGAAACAGGCTTATGCCAGCATTCAAGACCCCCTCCAAGGTACCATATTCTGATGTCAACATTGGTCGGGGCACTGCACATCCCCCTCGTTGGACATCTGACAGCACTGTGGCAGAGGTGACCAGCATTCAGTTGGAGTTTAGGGAGCTCTCTCGGCTGACTGGAGATGAGAAATTCCAGGTATGGAAGAATCAGTTGATGTCTCTTTCCATTTCTCTGGAGTTCTACCACTGAACTCTCCATCAGTACTCATGGTCTCAGGAGTCTATAAGTTATGATAAGTAAGTTGTGAAACTCTCGACAAGGGAAGAAAAAGAAACGAAATATTCCATTATTTTATCGAATACCAAAAGTAGTAGTGGAGGTGAGTAATTATTTGTCTTCCTCAGAAGCTTTTAACTAAAAAAATAATTCTGAATGTGGTTTCTTGATACCATTTTCCATATGCAGAGAACAAAACTAAAATGTTACCATCCAAGGAACTAAAATGTCACTCAGATAAGAGTCTGAGAGTCTGAGAGCAGGTCACCATATAGGGAAAAGTGAGTTGAAATAGAAAGAATTTCAGAGAAAACAATATTTTCCACTTTTCTTCTGTTTCTTGATGTTATTATTTTGAACTGTACCCACAGCTCAGTGCAGAAGAATGCAGCAATTTAAAGAACTTTAGCTATTGCTAAATAGATTCATGTAGTTGTTATTTTTGGTGGACTTGTACTTTGCATGTCTGAGTAAATCTGAGTGCTGTAGTACTGGCTTTTGAGTGGACTTGCCTTCAAGAAAAGGAAACAGTTATAATTGCTTCAGAGTATTTGAACATACTCAGAACATCATATTTTGAGAATCCAAAAGTCTGAAATCTTGAATGTAATATATTGCTCTGGCTGAACTTGATGTCCCTGATGCTTATTTGGGGAGGCAAAGTTACAGATTTGTTACTGGATTATAGTGACTGGACAGTTCTGTACCTCATTTATACTTATAATTTATGTTTGCCATTTTCTTTCTTGTAGAAAGCTGTAGATGAGGTGATGAAGCATGTTCACACCCTCTCAGGGAAAAACGATGGCCTCGTGCCTATGTTCATAAATACCAACAGTGGGCAGTTCACCCACCTGGGGGTCTACACTCTAGGAGCCAGAGCTGACAGCTACTATGAGTATCTTCTCAAGCAGTGGATTCAGGGTGGAAAGAAAGAAAATGAGTAAGTTCTTTACAGTTGTCATATTGGTGTGATAATTAGGTGAGATGTTGTAGCTGGCTGCTTAAAGAAAAATAATGCATGTGCCCAAGAGTCAGCTGAACTTATTCCTGTTTTTAAAAGCAAGCTAAGCAGAAAGAGAGACCTGTGGTAACTTGATGAAAGGAGGAGAGTAAGCCTTACTATTAAAACTCCCTCTCCACAAAACCCTTTTCTTCCTCAGGTCATCAAATGTGAGGAGTGTCACAGACAGGAGATGAGAGTTAAGTCTTTTCAATAGATACTGAGCATAATTAGCCATTTCTGAAATACTGGGGGAATCTCCTTTCAACAGCGACGTCTATGTTTGCTCTGGGTTTGTTAGTAAAAGGAGACAGAAGTTTGATGTTTGTGTTATCTTTTTAATTCCAGAATCCCAGACTGCTTGGGGTTGGAAGGGATGTTAAAGCCCATCCTGTCCCACCCCTGCCATGGGCAGGGACACATTCCACTAGACCAGGTTGCTCCAAGCTCCATCCAGCCTGGCTTGGGACACTTCCAGGCAGCCACAGTTTTTCTGGGCAACCTGTGCCAGGGTCTCCTCACCGTCACAGCAAAGAATTTCTTCCTAATATCCAGTATCAATCTGCGTACTTTCAGTTTAAAGACCCTGGCTCTATCACTACGTGCCCTTGTAAAAACTCCCTCTTCAAGTCTCATATGTTTCTTTTATCTGTACTGCATTAGTGGAAGAGTGTTTGCAAGGAGAAGAGGAGTTAAAGATGTTGTAAAAGTTTTCCTTCAAGACAAGTCTGCATAAAGCTAATTGTGTTAGACTTTGTTAATTTCAAGGAATTCAATGCAGACAGAGCAAAGATGTGCCTCCTGGAGGCATTTTTGTGTGTCAGCGCAGATGCCTTTCTGCAAAAAAAGCTGTCATCACTGCTTTTTCCAAGGCTTACCTTACTGTAAATGGAGAACCAGTGTCTTTGGGCCCACAGTGGCATTTTGTGAGCCTCACAATCAACAGGTTGTTTTCCATATTGAAAGTACCTGAAAAGGAGGAAATAGGAAATTAAATACTGTGAAACAGTATTTCACAATGAGAAAGGTCAGTTGGAGAAGATTGCTCAAACTCTTTGAATCTCCATCTTTGGAGATTTTAGTAAAAATTTGCTTGGATAACCACTTAGACAACCTGATGTAATTGAACTTGCCTCAGAGGTCCTTCCCAGCCTAGATTTTCTGTGATTTCAATGACTCTAATTCTAAGGATTTTTGAAATAAAATCTGGTTATTGCCTAGAAACAGTTTGCAGGTGTTTTCTTTAATACCTGAATAAGTATTAAAATATTATTATTTACTTTTCAAGTAAACCTACTATTGCTACATGGTAGTGACAACCAATTAATGTCATGTTTATGGTTACTTAGAATTTTTTTACATTTTCACATTTAGTTAAATATTACTCTTCAGACTGAAGTAACAGTTGCCTAAAAGATTGTGCTGAACATCAGCTATGACCAAATATGTTCTGTGTGCGTGTGAGCCAAGTGGGAATGATTTTTTTCACAGGCTGTTGGAAGACTATATGAGAGCCATAGAAGGAGTGAAAAAGCATCTTCTTCAGAGATCAGAACCCAAGAAGCTTACTTTTGTAGGAGAGCTTGCTCATGGCCATTTCAGTGCCAAGATGGTAAGAAATACAACCGCAAAAGAAAGCAGAAACACAGTTACAAAATTTAAATAAAACCCAACACAGAGGCAAATGCAAAGCTTTTCCCTCTTAAAAAACCCCTCAGAACAAAACAAAAACAAATGCAAAAAACCTCCCAAACCAGCAAAAGCCTGAAACCCAAGACAATATATACATACACATCTGTCCAGTGTGATGGCAGTAATGAGTAACTGCCTTGTAGACATGTGCAAACTGGGGGCCTTCTTTTCTCTATGAGTTACTCTAGTAAACCCATTTTCTTCCTTCAAGACTGAACATTTTGGTGTTGGAATTAAATTTTCTTTTCCTTTTTTCCTTTTTTTCTGTTTTTGTCATAAAATTCCAGTGTTTGAAATTGTTGAGATAATACCTATTTTATGTATTATTCATTTTCCATAATTCAAAATTATATGTAGATGCTTGCATACCTGTGTTTTCAGTTTTGCCTTCAAAAGAAGCATGTCATCTAATATTGTATTATGGGGTTAAAAAAGAAATTAATACTTTTGGAGTTTTCTGTCCATTTATGACATCTTTATTTTCCTATCTGAAAGATTATTGTGTAAAACAGTATGCTGTTTGCTGTAGGGAAAATTGATTGATCTTAACCCTCTGCTCCTAATTTGTGCATTTTAAGATCTTTCAGTTAAAAATCTCACACAGTGTGTGTGTGTGGCTTGTCTGAAAGACAAGTGATGTATTATTAATGTATGTATAGCCTTTCCTGATGTAATATTTTTAAGATACTCAGTTCTAGTTTTCAGCATGTGAATCTGAATTTCCCAAAAAGCACTCCAAAAAACCTGCTGTGAGTAAGACTAGAGTCTTGGGTAAGACCAGGGTTTTGGGTAGAGGGGACTGCGCCATCACAAGATAGAACAGAGTTGGATTGAGACAGACAGATTTTGCTTAGGTATCTGTACATGTCAGAACACTTCCTTTTGTTTCAGAGAGTCAGAATTTTGGTTTTAATCCATTATTATTGGATGAAAGGCTGGATAGGTTTCTTACCCTGGCCAGCTGGGAAAGTGGGGGCTGTTTGGCTTCTATGTCTATACTGACCTTTACAACCCTTAACTTTCCTTAAGGACTGGACAAAGCTTTTAAAAGGTCCATACACTGGCATGAGAGTGGTTTTACAACGTTTTTGGGTGATGAGACCTGAGCTTTGATTCTCAATGTTGAGAATCATTCAAGATCACATATGTAACATTAACCTGCAGTGCTTACTTTCTTATATCTTTGGTAGATTAGCCCCAGAATGAGCATAACCAAGCCTTTAGGTGATTCTGTTGACACCCTGCATGAACTGATATGAAACTGATATGCTTCTGGTAAACCAAAAGACACTCTCCTTCCCCTCAACATGACCTGAGACTTTTTTTTCAGAAACTTGTCATAAAAACACATTCTTGTACATTTTCAGAATTAACGATTAGTGTAATAACGCTGCCTGCCTCATACTACATCACATCAGATTGTTAAAAATTACCCTCAAGTTGTTGGTATGAGAAATGTGTTTTGAAAAAGAGAAAGAATAAAAAAAAAATAAATTAAAAAGACAAAGGTACATTCATGGACCCCCTTACCTCCCCATGCCATTTGATGTTTAACTTCTCAGTAAGAGTTGTCTTGCCTTGCAGGATCACTTGGTTTGCTTCTTACCGGGTACTTTAGCATTGGGAGCTCACAATGGACTGGCTGCTGATCATATGAAATTGGCTGAAACTCTTATAGAAACCTGCTACCAGATGTATGCTCAGGTAGAGACAGGCCTGAGCCCAGAGATTGTACACTTCAACCTCCATGCGCAGAAGGGCCACAAGGATGTGGAAATCAAGGTGAGCAGATAGCTGGCCTGGACTCCAGTTCCATGATTTCTTCGTAGCTCTCTTCTGCTGTTGAACTCACGGCCAGTTATTAGGGGTGGGGTTTGTTGTGGAGCAGTTAATTCATTTGCTACCTTGCCTTCTAGCTGTACCCTAGGCTTTGGTTTTAGTTACCCCAACAGTATATTTAGAAGCTGACTTATGTGTAGCAAACTCTTAGGAGCAGATGGAGATGTGAATAATTATTTTTCTCCCTGCGTGTATACTTGAGGAAATTCCTGTCTGAAAAACTCTTGCCATTTTTTCTCTTGTAGCCTGCAGATAGGCACAACTTATTGCGACCAGAAACTGTGGAAAGCCTTTTTTATATGTACAGATTCACTGGTGATAAGAAATACCAAGACTGGGGCTGGGAAATCTTGCAGAATTTCAACAAATACACCCGGGTAAGGCCAGATGATAATGACTTTCTGTCAGGATTGTATTTGCTCACTTGCTTTCTAACACCAACTTTGAAAACATACTATGTTTCAAGATTCATCAGATAACTGGGGGAAATTTTAAGTATGTAAAGAAAAATCGTTTTCTTACAGATGGGAGATACCCTGCTTAGTCCATATAGTGAAAGAACTTGTGTTATACTGATGAAAAAATGAAATGCAGAAGCTGTCAGCAAGACTACCGAAGTGTTAGTATCTGTAGTTTTTAGACTTGGAAGCTCAGAAGGACATGGCTGGATTGAAAGAATTCTGCAATTAAAGTTGCCAAAGAAAAAAAAATAGCACAAAATGGCATTAATGGTTTAATAAAAGGTTTTTCTGTTCATTCTGACTACAGTGCTTGTGGAGATGTAACTGATATGCTGTGAAAGTGTGGCACCAAATATCAGTAGTCTGTTCTTAAGAGAAATGGATACAAGCTCTAATGTAGAAATTGCTGGTTCCTTTCCTGGTATATTTATCCAGAAACTTCAAAGGGATGTTCTTTGTGATACCTGTCTACCCTAAGCACAAATGGATATTTTGCTTCATTTATCATTGTGGTTTCTTTTAAAATGCACTGAGATTTTTTTTTTCACTGAAGCTTTATATGTAAATGAAAACTTAAGTATGAAATGAAAAGCATGAAAATATGATGATCTGTTTCTTAGCACTTACCTTCTCCAAGTGCATCTGGATGTTAGGAAGTAAAAAATTATTTTAGATTATATAAAGATACAATTTTTTTTCCACAGGTTCCTACAGGTGGTTATACTTCCATTAACAACGTTCAGAATCCGAGTAATCCAGAACCACGGGATAAAATGGAGAGCTTCTTCCTTGGGGAAACACTCAAATACATGTTTCTGCTATTTTCAGATGATATAGACTTAATCAACCTTGACAAATACATCTTTAACACAGAGGCTCATCCACTCCCTATCTGGGTGCCAGCATAGACTCTGCATCAGTGGATTTTCCAGTGGTGGCATTTTTATCTTCAAGTCACTTTACTTTTCAGGGTTTGAGGAGAGATGCTATAATGCACCTTTTTTGACTCCAAACAACAAACAAAAGCTTGGGAGAAGCATCTCAGTTCGAAGAAATCATGTCAGTCTTAAATCTAATCCCTGTTTCTGGGATGGGCAAAGCTGTGCCATATGAACCTGGTTTCTCTGGTACTGATGATGAGGTTCAGAAGGTAATTTTAGTGTGGACCATGACATTCTCGGGGCTCTGGTGACCCAGAACTCACTTATGCCAGTGTTACTAAATGCACATTAAATACTGGAAATGCAGCGAGTTGGCTTAGGGGCACAGCATTGTTCCTGGAGAGCAGGAGTAAGCCTACAGTTTTCTGGTTTATTCTGGATTCACTGAAATACTGGGTTACAGAGCCATTCCTTTGTCAGACTGTGACAGTGGTTCAGGTGGAAAGTGGAATAAACAAGGAGCTGTAGTGCTGTCCCAGGGAGAAGCTGTCAGTATTGCTGCTGGTATTCTGATCTCATTCCAAACTCCCAAGCTATGCTGCATCACCTCAGAAGGAAGAGGCAGCAGAGCATCTGTTGTATAGTGTCTTAGTTTTGTAGAGCACTTTGAAAAGTCTGTTCAAGCTGTGGCTGAAATGAATGGTGAAAGAATTTGCTGCTGGTTTGGCTCAAAGTGGTATATAATTTTGTAGAGGTATTGCAGTTTTTTAACTTCCCTGCAGAAATGCAGGAGATAATGTGAAATGCAAGTAAAACTACATGTGCATTTTATATCTTATTTGCATCAGTTAGACTCAGGTATTCTGACTGAAAGCTGCTTTCTGAGGTTGGGCACTGGGAAAGCTTGTGAGCATATTAGGTATCAGCCTCCTTCCGTCCTTTCCTGTTCAGATATCCCATCATGGGTGTTTGTTGACTCAAAACAAGCTTACAACTGTACAGCAAAGTCCTTGTTATTCATAATTTCTTGGACCATGGAGAAATTTTCAGTTATTTTTTTTTCTTAGGAGTACATAGGGTATTTTCAGCAGTAGTGTTAAAAGCAGACAGTCTAAAGGTATTACAGCAGTTCTAGGCCCCAGTAGAATTGGAGAAACTCATTTCAGTTGCTTGAAGACCAAGTAGACCCAGGTTTTTTAAGAATCTTTACAGGAGCCCTGAGATCTTTCATTTTTATATGTGTACACTTACAGATTTTAAGCCATGAATTTGGAAATGAACTCTCTAGAATGCTTTTCCTTTTGAATTTGGACTTGGACAGTCCTGTATTCACGGATAAGATCTCAGAAATATGATTATTCATATTTCCAGAAGAGGTTGGTCTCACTGAAAGTCTCTTTCCCCCATGGCACTGGGTATAAATGGGCAGGGCCAGGAGCTGCAGTCCCCACTAAATCCAGGGGTCCCTAGCTGACTGAATTTGACTCTAATGGTTTGTTTTCCAGTGGCTGAGGGAGGTATTTTATAGTAACTGTAACCTTAGGTTTATAAAGTAAGACGCCTCTTCGTTTTATGCTGGTCCCTTCTGTTTGCTGGAGTTACAAGTTACTCTTGGGACTACTATTTAAGTCTTTTATATAATATTTATCATTCTGTGTATTAATGAAAATGGACAAATTTTACAAATTATTTAAATGCATATTTCTTTGTCATCAGAGGGACCCTGTCCTGGGAGTGACAGGACTTGACTACTCAGTGCAGAATGTTAATGTTCCTCCTGTTCACATGCCAGCAGTAACTGAGAACAAGCTTCTCACCTACAAGTGCAGTGGAATCCAGTCACTCTGGCCTTTGGCTGCGCAATTGATTTGCTGCCAAGGCATCTGTTTCCTTTGGCATGACAACAAATGAGGATAGTGCAGGGGAAATGTGGAAGGAAACACCTTTAGCTTTTTTGTTTGTGAAGCAGGTTTGAAGCTGCTGGGGAGCTGAGCTTTGGCTAAAAGCTAAAGGCTTAAAATTGGAGACTAAAGAAAAAAAATGAAAAATATACATTCAGTGACACTACCCAGGTCCAGCTGACCTGTGTTGCTTTGGCCGTGTGGCTTTGAACAAAGTGAATTTTGAACCTTTAATTATGACTGTGATATGGATTGTAAAACTTAAGAGTTTGGGTTTTCACTGAGAGAGCTGCCTGACTGACGCAAGAGAGATTTCGTAGAAAATGGAATACATATAAATGCTTACCAAAAGTCTTCTGGTTTTGAAGGTACACAAGTCTTAATTGATTCTACAAATGCGATTATGGGAGTTTGTGTGATACTTTTTTTGCCTTATGGTTGGCTAGAGAGTAATAATTCATTTCCTAATGAGTTGCAGGAGAGAAGAATAAACTGTCAATTTCCCAAATATGTCTTGTCTTTTAGCTGAGCCTTTTGGTCCAACTGATTTCAATCTAGCTCCTCTTGGGACATGCAGTCTCCTCAAAATGTGGCTTTACATTTTATCCTCAGCCTTTAAACCTGAGGTTCAGATAGTTAGCTCTTACTCCCTTTTATAACAAATGCTTGTTTTGGACCCCTACATCATGTGTGAAATAGCACAAACTAAATAATCTCAACAAAGCTCATTTGTACTTCCTGTTCTTCTGCAGAGCTCATTTTAATTGCTTATTTATTTTTACTTCCTTAACAAACTCTGAGCTCCACAGCCTATTTCTGTTCCATTGTGTGCTCCCCCAGTGCAACAAAAGCTCAAAGTTTCCTTGTGGTTCCTTGCTTCAAAGCTTGAAGTGCTGGGTCCATAACCTACTTTGGTGTTTGTGCATTCTAGGACACTCCTGGCTTAAGTGTTGTGGGAAGGCCACCACTGAGCCAGGGATTGTGTCCTTCACAATGGAAAGCCTTGGGCTTTTCACTGAGAAGCAGCCAGGCACGGGCAGAGCCACAGAAAACTGCAGGACTGTGGACTTAGGAGTCTCACAGTTGGGGCTTTGAGCCACAGTTCAGGAAATACTGACCTGTTTGCTCAAAGAAAATTTAGCAGATGCATGGGGCACAGTTGCCCCCACAGTTGCCATCTAATCCCTGAACTTTTGAAAGCTGAATTTTCACTGCAGGTCTTAGAAACTGGCAGTTTTGCAAGGTCCCTGGTGTTGGCTGACTGGACCCTTGTGTTTTGCAGGACTTTCATGTAACAGGATTTTCAGCCAAGCTTCAGGTACAGCTCTATTTACTCCTCCAAAGAATACACCTTGTTTCCTGTTCCATGTCAGTGTGATGTTTGCAGTAATGACAGATGAATACAGGAAAGGTTTTTGCAATAACACATTCAGTTTTGTGAATTTTTCCTGCACTTCAAGATTTGCCTCAGCTGTGCTCTCTTAGAAATAGTCCTGCAAGGGAATTTAGCTCCTGATTGCTAGTGCCACACTCAGTATATTTAACAGGATCAATAAAACTGACATGATGGGGCAGCTCCATGAAGCTTTTTGCTTCAAGAAAAGGTGTTAAGATTTCTCTGATTTTGGATTTGGGCAGAAGGCTTGGTTTTTTTTTTTTTTTTGGTCTCTGAAATACTGCTGGAGATTGCTGTCCAAAGCTGGAAGCCTCTGTGTCCATTGGAGCCCAACCCTGAGTTTCTGTTCTCTATAATGTTCCCACCTTGGCTGCACTCATTGTGTCAGTAAATGATGATAGAACAAATAAGCCTTTGTTCAACAGCCTCACGGGTGCAGGCCTTAAGCACAGGGGCTGCACCCATGGCCTCGTCTGGCTCTGCTTACATGTCATTTTCCTTGTGTGATCCTTAAGTTCAAGCAGGAGTAGCATCCCCTGATGCTCAAGAGTGGTGCTTTGTGGCTCTTCCTTCAGCTCAGCACCACACAACAGAGTTTTCTTTTTACCTCTCATGCTTGCTTGCCAAAGGATTCAAAACATTATGGATGTTCGTGGCACTGGCTTCAGATTTCTACCATGATTTCTTTCATAGCGCTGCTCATCTGTCCTGGATGTCCATGTATATTATCTCTTTGCCATAGTATCTGAAAGCCTTTCATACCAATCAAACTATGCGTATTCCTTTGGAATAATAACTATCTGTAAGAGGAAAATAAGAGCTCACTATAGTCCAGTAGAAGGGGATTAAAAAACTCGTCTTTCTAGAAGGTCAGCAGATACCCAGGCCTCCTTTCTCTCCAAGGTACAAAACCCAGCCCTGGCAACTGGGATGACTTGCAGTGACTTCCTATAACGCTTGCCCCTGAACCTGGCTATGTTCATACATTGCTGGGCTGGTGATCACTGGGTGCCTGCTTATGGGTGTGAAGGGTGCTGTTTGAAGGGAAATAAAAGCGGGACACAATCCTTGCTCTCTGCTTTTTCTTCCTAATGTTAATCCTGAATAATGGCTGGGGTATAGGAAATCTGAATTCAGGAAAGTTGGGGGCTCTGAGTTCAACAGAGGATGACCACTTCAGTAAGGCTTGATATGGCAGCAACAAACCCAAAGCCTGACTTGAGCAGGACCCATGGAGGTTTTCATCATCATGAACAGAGAGGATCAAGGTTGAGCTGAGGATGTAGTGCCACTGGCAGTCTTAGAGCAACTTCTCTAGGCACTGGAGTTTGACTAATTGGGTCTTCCAAGTCGTCCTTCATTTACACATATCTGAAATAGCTGATCAGCAGATCCACCTGTTCCTGCTCTCCTCAGCATCCCTGGCTGGAGGGAGCAGAAGCTTTGGTCTTTTGTTAAGAACAGGGCAGAGGTGGATGGGACAGATCTCAGCACCTGAATATTGTGGAACACCAGCAATGGCTCTGGGAAACAGCCCTGCTGTGAACAAGAAGGGCCCAGCAGTGCAGTCACTGACACCAAGCACCACTGTGACTGTGCTGCACAAACAGTGAAAACCTTTGGGGACTCAGGAAACCTCTCCACTAACTCATAAAATCACTGTAAAGTAAAATCAACTGAGGCAGCCAGTTGATGAACAGGAATTAGTATTTTGGCAGTTATGCTAGTTATTATTGGTGTTTAGTCCATCTGGGAAGGTGAGAAGGAACCTTTTTTTATCTTCTGTGGTTATACTACCAAACCATGAAATTATATCACACCCTTTAATAAACTTTTACATCACACATTTTAATATACTTGTAATTGATTTTTCAAAAGCTCTGAAGATGGTTACTAATACACAGCCCTTGAGTGACAGCAGTGCACACCAGGATTCCTTTGTGTAGCTCTTCATCTCAGCAACTGGAATCTCTTGGACAAGTTAAAACTAAAACACGCCCAACCCACAGCCCTGGCTAAGACTGACAGTCTGTTTTAGATCATTGGTCACTAGTGGAACTCACCATGGCCCTGTGTCAGTCATGATCATACCTCTGCTTTTCCACTAGTCCTCTAGTATTTCCTTTTTCTCTAAAAATAATTTCGTTTCAACCTTAAGGTGCCTCATGTAACGATCCTGTTCAGGGCTGTGATGGGTCTTGGACCTTCCAGGCAAGCTTTTCATATTGTTGCCCTTTGATACAGCTCATTCTGAGCAAGCAAGCATGGAGCCCAGAAAATGTGGTTTTAGCTTCTGTCAGTGATTTGGCCTTTTGTGTTTCTTTTGATGCTCATTGAGGTGTAGGTGGGACAGTTTGGAAAATGAGTTCCCACTATCATGGCCAAGGAGATGTCCCAGCCAGCCTAGAACCAGCACAGCAGGCTGCTGTGTCCTTAGCAGCTGCACCCAGGGTCTGCAGGGATGGAAGGGCTCAGAGCTGGCTGCCTGCTGCAGCTCCTGCACCCTGCTCCCGCACCACACCTGCGGATTTCACCCAGCTGCTGATGATCTCGGCTTCAAGCTTGCGCACCTCTGTGACAGATGGGGGGTCAGCTGGGTTGTGTCCCCTAGGGAAAGCAGAACAGTTACTGGACAGTGGATTTTTGCCTCCTGTACAGGTAGAGTCTGTGATCTTAATGACAGAGACTGACTGGTTTGTGTTCACATTTATACCCTGGAAACTAAGTTGCAGTGTCTGATCTCCAGTGCAGTTGGGCAGCAGCCCCAAGCTTCCCCTTGCTGGCTGCTGCCCCCTCTGCTCCAGGCCCAAAGGCAGATGGCTAATGCCAGGAAGCACTGGACCACTTCATTTGACTGATTGCTGTAGGCTGTCTCCCACTTCTGCCAACCCCTGTGCAAGAATATGATACAATGACAGTAGGTAAAGCTGAGTCCCAAGTTCTGCACAGCTCAGCATCCCTGGAGGCTGAAAGAGCCATGTGCTGGGGAAGAAGATCACTTCCACACTGGGCTGCAGCAGCCAAGAGGAACCCATTCTCTTTAGGTACTTGCCCTCTGCTAGGCACTGGTGAGGCCACACCTCAAATCCTGAGGTCAGTTTTACCTTCTTGACAAATAAGACATTGAAGAGCTGGAGCACATCCAGGGAAGGGAACAAAACCGGGGAAAGGTCTGGAACACCAGGAGTGGCTGAGGGAGCTGGGAAAGGGGCTCAGCCTTGAGAAAAGGAAGCTCAGGGGGGACCATCTTGCTCTCTACAACTCCTTGATGGGAGATTATAGCCAGATGGGGGTCAGGCTCTGCTCCCAGGTAACAAGGGACAGGACAAGAGGAAACAGCCTCAAAAGTTGAACCAGGAGAACTTTAGACTGGATAATAGGGAAATCCTTCATGGAAGGGGTTGTAAAGTATTGGAACAGACTGCCCAGGGAAGTGTTGAATTTACCATCCCTGGAAGCATTCAAAAAACTTGTCGATGTGACACTTGACATAGTTTAGTGGTGAACATGGTGGTGTGGGTGGGTTGATGGTTGGACTTAATGATCTTAGAGGTCTTTTCCAACCCCAACAACTCTGTGATTCTATGATTCTAAAATGTCTCCTGGTTGGTTGGGCTGTGGCTTGCTGACATCAAATACCCAGGGCATCAGGATTTTGCGAGCCAAAGGAGAGTTCAGTACTTACCTGAGATCAAGGTGATGGGCACCTCCTTTAATGCTAAGTGCAATCAGTGAAGGGCTGAGGCTGCTGTTTATCTGGGAGGAGAAGGAGCAAAGACCAATTCTCACCAAGTTACTGGGAGGAATTGCACGAGTTCTGAAAACTAGAACATGATCTAGACAAGACTGAGGGCAGGCATGGCAAGACATCCTTGGTATGGCTGGTATCCACAGCTAACAGTCTGAATGAACCAGATCATCTGTCCCAAATGAAAGGAATGTCTTCTGCAAGGTGGGAACTTTCAGCTAATTCCAGCACAAACAGTTGGAAGTTAGGTCTCCTTTGGGCCCATGCACCCTAAGCAACCTGTTCCTCCTGGGATTCCAAGCCAGTCTAAAACACTGAGCTTCTGTATTTAATCAGGAGCTCAACTAACTCAAAATCCAGTCCTGGGTCATTTTTGTTTTTAAATTTTAGACTGGACACTGACAGCACTCTGAAATTTTGTTAAATCTAAGCCAAAACATGTCCTGGTTCGAGTTGTTGCTCATAGCACCCACCTGGTCTTGGTGAAGTGTGCTGGGACTGGGAGAGAGCCAGGAGCACATAGCCAGCAGCACTGAGAGCACAATTCTGTGTGAACACAGAAACACACCAGGTTGTGGTTCAGACCCTGGGTGTGTGGTAAGGAAGGTCCTGCTGTATCTACACTAGTGAAGCCACATTTGTTCCATAGGTATTCCTGACTGATGGACACTACTCAGTGTGTCTGTCATTAGTGTCTCAAGACTCCTCAGTGGTTCACCATGAAACAGCTGCTCATAGAAACTCAGGTTAAAAATGAATCGCCAGTGCTGCCCTGAAAGGGAGGAAGGGAGGGCAGTATGTCACCTGCAAAGGCTGCTCTGTGCTCAGGGTACAGGAGTGCACATGCTTACCCCACCTCCAGCCCATGGGTCCAAGTCTCCATTTGAAAAAATGATGTTGCTTGCACTTTTCAGGTCTGAAATTCAGAGAGTTCATAATTGAGAGGTTTCCTTCCTGCCCAGTTATCCAAATGTGTTTGGCTACTCCAGTAAACACGGCCAAGAACAGAAAACATCAAAGAATTGAACAAATTATTGGTAGTTTTTATGTTTTCCTCTTCTGTCCCAAAGAGATAGGGAAAGGTCTGTTTGGCTGAAGTGAGCTTGGACTTAATGTTTTCTGCCAGGACTCATTAGTGTGCTGTGCTTGTCCTCATGGGGCTCAGCTGGACAGAGGGAAAAGGGAGACAGCTACAGGGGACAAGCAATCAGCACAACTCACCTTCTCCCCAAAAGTTTGTCTGCAGCCAGTGTGGTCGCGGCTTCACACGCCACTTGTTCCAACAGTACTGCTCCCGCATAGCCTCTGTGAAGGGCATCTCAGGGAACATGTCTGTCACATTGTTACTGTTAAATGTTAAGTTGATCTCCGTGCAAACCTAAAAGAAGCACAAGAGCTGTTATGGGGCAGGGGCATAGCCAGGACAGCAGCTGAAACTTGTTGGGGGCTCCAACCTCTTACCTGGTAGTCCCAAGCCTCTGCATCCGAGCCGATGCCACAGCCTGTGGGGTCTGCACAGGACTGGTACAGCTGGTATATGTCATAACACTGCACCAAGCCAGAGGAGTTGTAGAACACCCCTGCCAGGTGGGAAACACAGAACAAAACCAGTCAATAACTGCTGTCTCACCCACCACATGAACTTCATGGCCAAAACCAAGCCAAAGGCTGAGTGTATGTGCAAGGATGGAACAGAACTCACAGAGCCTGGAACTGTGCAAGATTACAATCCAGCTGTATGGCAAAGCTTTTACATGGGGCTGACAAATTCCTCCAGATGACACAAATTTGGCTATTGCCCCCAGTTCAATGCAATATCATCCTGTTTAGACAATTTCCTTTGTAATGGGTTAAAAGCCTGGATAGCAAGGCAGGGCTTCAGCTATGCCAGGTTCAGCAGGTCCCTGTGGCATCTTGCTCAGCTTATTCTTCTGATTTCCCAAGAAGAAAACTCCTTCTAAGCCGTGCCATTCTAGTATTTTATTTGGGTTTTTTTGAGGCTCTGATTGCTAAATGTGGATCTAAAATGTGGCACTCTGAGCCGTATGATGTTCAAACAGATGTTGGGACACTAAGTTAATTCATCATGAACCAAGCAAATAGCAGTACCACTTGAGACATGATATGATGGGTGAGTGCTAGTCTGGTTCTCTGCAGGTGGAGGAATGGATTCATGTCGCAGTGGGCAGTGGTCAGAGTGCCGCAACCTTCCTGGAGAAGCGTCCTTAGAAGGACATCTCAGAGGCACAGATACTTCTGCTGCCTGCTGAGTGATTTCAAGCTCTTCAGTGAAATCAGCTCTTGGGGCAGCACTGAAGGAAGAGACGGAGCCTTCATATGGAGTTCCACAGGAGGCTTTACTCAGCTTCTTCTTTGGAGGAGTCCATTGACAAAGTGCCAGAGGGCCAGGAAAAGCAGAGGGCTATATGGGGAAGGTAGGGGGAAGGGTAAAATACCTGAGCCAATCTGGTGGAGGATTGAGAAATGAACCAACCAGAGGAAGGATGGAAATCAGCTGGGGTAAAAAGGAGGAAGCAGGGAAAGAACCTGAGGTATAACTGATTAACACATTTCCTCACCATCACAGTGAGAGCTGTCTGCCAGGGTTTCTCCCTTAGGGGGTTGTGTTTATATACTGTCTGGCTTGACTGCTCTCTCTCCAGGGGAACACATTTATATCATTGTTTATCTTCTCTCTAGGGGAGTGCGTTTATATTAACACTGTCTGGCTTAACAGCCTCCACACATTCACGTTAAGGAGATGGAGTATTATTGCCCTGGAAGCAATCAGTGAACAACACTGTCCCCATTCACCTGTTGCCAGCTCAGCATCACAGCCCATGGCACTACAGTCTACCTGGCAAGACATGGGCTGATGCAGCACATGTAGAAAAAACAGTGTTTTCCTGTATGATACAGAAGAACAAGTACAGAGAAACGCCAGTCCCCTGCCTGAAGTTCTGGTGGATCATTCCTCTTGTATGATTAAACTCCACCAAGTGAATGCATCTGGGGAGACAGGGAGAGGCATGAGGTCCTCCCCTGCAACTGCGAGGAAGAAATCCACCCTTGGCTTATTCATCTCAAAGAAATAAGACTCCCACTCCTCATAAAAGAAGTATTATGCGAATACATCCAGTAGATCAGACACTGTTTGCCAAGACATTAGTGTTTTAACAATGCTTCTAGCTGCCAGCCAAACATCTTTAGCAGTGATTTAGGATTGGCACATTTTTGACTTGGGACACATACATAATTCAGGAAAAAAATAGCTCCCAGTTGTACTAAACTGCATTAAACCTGTAAGAATTCCCTTTTTTTTTTTTTTTTTTAATGTTATTCAGAACCTGTTTTTCTGAATAATGACCAAGGTAGAACTCATTTTTAATAAGAAACTTGAGAGATTTTAAAAGGAACTCTTCAAAAGTTCTTCAAATCCTATCTCTATTAATAATTTCCTTACAAACACTTCCAGCTGACAAAGTGCTCACAGAGATAAAATATATGTGTGTATACATGATGTATTTAAGATTGCCTTGCCCCTGGATTAAGATCACAGGACTTGTCCTCAAGAAGGAGACCAGAAAACTTCCTTCAGTGAATGTGCACTGAACCTGTGACTGCTGGAGCCAGAATATGGGTAAGCTACTGGAAAAGAACTAAGTATTTTAGAAATCCACATCTCATGGACAGACAGCAGGCTATGGGGTGCAATGCCTGAGAAACATGACTAGAATAAGTTGGGAAAGGTGAGAGAATGAAGCTATGGGCCACTGTGAGACATCTCAACAAAATCAACAAGGGGCAAAGTGTCCCAGAGGGAGATCAGAGTCATTATCAGCTCCCCTGACAGCAACGTGACAGGTCTACTGACAGGCACTTCTAGAACATAAAAGATCAAACTGATAATATTAACTCACCAACAAGAGCAGCCAAGCCTTCAATTGGGTCTTTGTGGGCAGTAATTTGGTCACAGCCAACCTGGGTGAGACACATTATAGGCAAATAGCAGACAGAACAGTTACCAGTTGCTTTGTGGAAGGGCTAAGCTGGACGATTCATTAAAATTATCATTTATGTTTTTATGGTTTAGCGGCTTTCCAAAGGCCTAACGCAACAGATCTTGACATTTTTAGCTTCCTCCCCTGTAGCAACAAAATAAATAGAAGCAAGGAGATGCGACAAGAGGCAGACAGTTCCTTCACCAAGTTAAGGAGCTGTGGAGGGGCCACAGTGATACACAACAGTTCCTCCTACAATCAGAATATTTTAATGCCCTTTTCAGGGAGTGGGAGTAATGTGAAGAAGAATTATTCCCATTTTAGAGGTGATTACATAGACGTTTGAAGGAAACTGGGTGCCCAAGTGGAGCCAGAGACAGCCCATCCAGAATTCCAGTGAAGCAGAGCTTGTGTGACTTCTTGAACAGTGTGCTCCAGGTAGGACTAGAATCCTAAATGCTGGAGGCAAATGAAGTCCCATGGGCTTGACAACACACCAGGAGACACCAAGAATTGCAACAGCCTCGGGTGATCTGGGATCAAAGCTGGTACCTTCCAAAAACAGGGTCTGGAAGGGCTGCAACATCCACCACTACTGCCCTGTGACCATCACCAGTGGTGTCTGCTTGACAGTGTCCTAAGCTCCAGTCACCCACTCCCACCAATGTCCTTACCTTCACTGGATTGGCAGGGAGGTCACCCATGAAGTCAGTTTTGTATGGATAGTCCATCATGGCCATCATGGTGAAGGCATTTCTAGCAAACCCAAACAGCTGGTAAACATCTGCCTTGTTAGAGATCTTACTGCAAGTGGCCATTTTGCTGCTGATCTCATCATAGGCTGCAAAAGAAAGGAAAATAAAAGACACAAATTTCAACAGAGGAAAGTAACACCAAGCTTCAGCATCTTGTTTTACTCAGGAGTAAGAAGATGCTGTAACATAAGATGAGCTTTTAGTGGAAAGGACATCTAAATTTACACACGTGAACAGAACGTTCAGGCACAGCCTCCCTGTGTCACAACCTTGTGTGGCCCACAGCCCATGCTCTGCCCCTCAGGGAGCCACTAATACCTCCATGGCAAGGCTGGTGCGTCCAGCAAGGCAGGCTCCCCAGGCAAGCTCTCATGCAGGAGAGCTGGGTAGAGCATATAGGCCCCAGTGAGATTCAAAAACTGGAAAAACTGGCAAGGGGGGAAAAAAAAAAAAAAATTAAA
>VWYO01006316.1:5932-34692 GCA_013400275.1 Rhadina sibilatrix | reverse complement strand
AAACAGCACTCCCCCGCCTCAAGAAAAAAAAAAGCTTCTTGGGAGGAGGGTGTATCTGCAATAAGAACTGCCAAATGAGAAGTCTTCACAAAGGACTCCCAAGACATGCCTTCAAATGTCAGTAGGATGCAGAGGTCAACTAGAGTCAAGAAATTAATCTTTGAAGACATTCCTTCAAGATGTATCCATACACCTTTGCTTTTCTGCTGTGGGAAGCTGCTCCCCTTCATTTTTAGCCTCCACATATTTTGTGGACAGTTCCTGTCCACATCCTGCTCTACACCTGACCTCTAGAGCATGTCTGCTTTTGCTTGGAAACTCATGGCCTGGGACCTGACTCTGGATATATACTTGAGGGCCTAAGCCTTAAATGTGACCACTTTATCCCCAGCTGCAAGGAAGCATGGCCCCAGGCAGAGCTGGAAGAGCTTGACTAGTTAACAGTAACATTCTTCCTGCTGTGACCCAAAGCTAAAATGACGTTTTGATCCCTGGGCTCCTCTGGCAATTCCAGGACCAGCAGCAGCTGGGAGGCACACAGCTCCTGACAGGCAGCATCACAGACCAAGGCTCAAGACAGACCTAGAAGTCACTACATGTGTCCCAACACCATGCACAGCTTCCAGGAGATGCTGCATCAGACCGTGGCATCTGGTCCAGCCTACTTAGGAGCCACTGCAGAGGTCTTCACCAGTCTGTCCTAACGGGCCAAGTGGAAATGGAAGGTACTTGGATGATTGCTTCAGGATCTAGACTGCCCTCCACATATTTCTTAGATCTGTCCAGTGAGCTGAGCCACACAGCTGTCATACCCACCACAACAGCTCTTCATGGTGTGGATATTGAGGATAAGTATCTAGTGAAACATGTGGCTTTACTAGCATAAAGTAATATGCAAGTAGTTTTCACCTGCAAGTGGTTTTGCATTTTGGTGCAGAAAAAATGGTTTCATTAACACTGTGCAAAGCTCCACAGAGCTGCTTATGTTTCAGTGTTTGTTACCAATTTTAATGCTAACTTAAAGTGTTAATAAAAGAAAAAAATCAATTGTGCAAGCAGAAAGAGGAAACCATGCGGGCATCTGCACTGATTTATCTGAACAACTAGCTGAGGTAAAGCTGTATCAACTTTTTGATGGGAATGCTGGCTGCCCTTGGGAGCCATCTGCAGGGCTCCCTTCTTACCTCCACTCAGGCACAGGTCCTTGATTTGCTGGAAGGCTTTGCGGACAGCTGTGACACAGCCTAGGCTGGACTTCTGAAAATCCTGAAGGAACAGAAAAGATATGAGATGATGGTTTCCCACAGGAGATACTTGAAGAGGCTGCGATAGAAAGATCTGCCAGAAGGACCAGAAGATGACAGGGGTTATTGGCCCACTGGTCAGCACCTCATGTGCATTTCCAGGAGCAGTGACACCAGTACTTCTGCCTTGTCC
The DNA here is from genome assembly GCA_013400275.1 of Rhadina sibilatrix. Taxonomy (NCBI): domain Eukaryota; kingdom Metazoa; phylum Chordata; class Aves; order Passeriformes; family Phylloscopidae; genus Rhadina; species Rhadina sibilatrix. Next base: position 33,255 of record VWYO01006316.1, on the reverse strand, counting down.
TTCAGAGACAGCACGTCTCTGCAGAAGCCAACACTGCACAGCTCAGGCCAAGCAGCAGCTGCATCACCAGGTCTGGCTGGGCTGAGACATCAGACAGAACACTCTGCCCTTCATGGAGCATCAGGATGAACACAAAGCAGCAAGAGAATATGACCTATGCTCAGAGAGGGGGCAGGCTGCAAGTGTCATAAGGGTTTTGTTGTTTTTAAACTCAGAGCAGAGTCCTTGAAACTGCACTTTGTGAGAAGGAGCCATGCGAGAAGTCAGTTATGCATTAGGAGTGCAAGACCAAGATCTGCTTTCTTAAGCCTGCTAGTGGCCTGACAAATGACCATGTCCTTTTTCTCGAGAAAAAGTGCTTTTTCAGGTGCAGTAATGGTTAAGTTAGGTTTTGAAGAGTTGTGGTTGGTTATGGTGGATCAAGTTGTTTCCATGATTGAAGACCCTAGGAACTCAAGCTTTCTCCTTTTTCAAGTTGTAAGGCAGATTTACATCTGCTGGCAACCAGTGTTTTGTAACAAGAAGAATTATTAGACCTCTTCTGAGGTCTCTTTACCCTACTAGAGCAAGGTACGTAACCACAAATCACTAGCTAGGCATTTTTCTTATAAAGGCCCGCCCTCAACTAAAAAACAGATTTGGGACCTTTCGTTTCTTCCTAATTCTACCATTATCTGATAATTATGTTTAAAGAAATCATTGTGGTATTTTCCACAGTTTACCTGGGCATCCCTTTAGGAGTTCCAAATATACTTCTGGATGTGCTTATGGATCTTCACCTACTAATGGCTGTAACTGGAGTGTGGGGATAGTTTGGCTTGGGATAGAGGAGCAGGTCTGGTCTGGCTGCTGTGATGGCTGAGCTCTCTTCTAGGCACTGCTGGGCTGCTGCCAAGCACTGCCTGGCATGAGGACCTTTTTAGGCTCACCCCCAGGCCCTTATAGACCAGACACAGTTCAGCTTAGCAGAGGCAGGAAGAACTGCAGCCATTTCATGTGCCTTCATGTGCCATTGGGATTAACAGCTCTCACAGGTGTTTCCAGCAAGAAAAACAATTCAGATTTCAAATACATAAATTGCAAATCAGAGCAACCTCCACTGAAGATGGGAGTACTCTGAAACCACATAGTGCTTGCTTAAGAGCTCAGCCCAGAGTTTGAATTACTGCTGCAGAGAAAATACAGTTTTTAATTATTTGCAAAGTTTCTTCATGTGGGAAGGTTAAAGCCCTAAGTTTGAGGGTGTGTAATGACTCACAGCATATTCACAGCTGAAGCAAGACAGGGATGCTGAGAGGAAGTTAGCTGCAACCAGGGATGAATTCCCACTGCAGGGCCTGTTAGTTCACTAAACTGAAAGGAATAAGATGAATATGTCTTTACAAACAGACTGTGAATCTGCTTGTAGATAAGACATGGGACTTATAGACAGGGAAGCAACAGAAGAAACTATCAGTTCTAGAAAATGTTACTAATTGACATGGACTGTTGCTCAGCCAAGGCCATGGTAAATTCCTGAACTTAGAGAAAAAGAACAAAGGCTTAATAGAATTACAAATAGTGTTTTGCTATATAATAGAAGAAAAAAAAAAAAAGGAGGGATGCACATCAGAGGGGGGTATAGAGTAGGTGATTTGGGAAGTCTGTACCTTCCAAGTACCTCAGTCAATGGGGAAAGGAAGAGGGTGATGCCACCAGGAAATTAGGATAAAAAGGAGGCTGCGTCCCCAAACCATTTGAAAGACCCCATGGGAAATGCCCCATGGCCTCTCCCTTTATTCAAATAAAATTACAGGGCTCCTCTGTCTCCTTTTTGGACATAAACCTCTGACACTGTGAATTTCTCCACACAAAATGGTATTACATTTTTTATTTGAAAATGTGTAACTCTAAGACAAGATGTCTATTACTCTTTCATGCACTTAGGAATTTCAAATGTGTTTATTTTCATGTAACAGTCTCTTCTTTACACTTACTGGTAAAACTATCTGTTGTGCAAAACAAGTTGTTCATATATATAAATAAGAATAAAGAGACCAGAGGTTACATACACAGGTGTGGTCTTTGAAGTGGAGAGTAACAGCAAAGTAACACAAGAATGACAAGAATATGTAAAAAAAGATGAATCTTCACTGAAATCCAATCACCTTGGACTAAGGAGATGCTGTGAATCATTGGTACCAATACAGCATTTTGGGAGAGGATTTGAAAAATAAATTATCCAAAAGGGGTTCAGCCAAGCACAAGGGAAAAATTTCAGGCCGTAATACGGTCAAGCCACTAGAAATGGGGAAGTCAATTCTTAGTGGTACTAAAGGTACTGGCACGGAGTTGTGCTGTTCGGAGCAGCACCTTTGAACCCTGAGCTGCCCCAGCTAAGGCAGTGCTCAACCATCCTGCAGCTCTGCTTTTCCTTGCAGGTTGCCATTTAATTGTACTCCCTGCTTAGCAGCGATGCTATGATGAGAGATATCTATTTAAACATCTGGAAAAGAAAAAAAGACACAGCATTCCTAAAGGAAGAAAATATTGCTCCTGAAAAGGGATGTTACTTACTGCTGTGACATCTCTGAAGAATTGGGCTGGGTCTCCAAGCCCAGCCACAGACAGCAGAGGAGCACTGGCAGCTAATGCTCCAGCCACAACATTTGGGTATTTCATCCTCAGGTAAGCGCTCAGCATTCCTCCATAGCTACCAAGGAGAGACAAGAGTTATTTCCTTTAACACACCACTTATACTGTAATAACTCCAAAGTTCAGGCCAACATTTACAGGCTCACCTAACCCAAGGTAACAAGAAGCTCATGAATATCTGTGATGCCTCATGTTGTTACACATGCTCTGTGATACGCATGATGCCCATGGATATCTGTGATGATTTGTGTTTCATCCTCATGTTGATCCAGCTATGACAAATGAGCAACACAGTGTTCTTATTGGCCTTTCCTCAAATGCTCACACCAGCTCTGGTGGGAACACAGCAGCTCAGTTTGCTTCTGAAGACAAATGTAAATCCTGCCTCAGTATTTAACTTTGTACCTTCCTGTGCATGTTCTAACAGCTTCACAGCAGAGCAAAGCAGGGTTTGAATAAAGCGCTCACTGTTCAAAGAGAGAATACACACTGTACATTTTGCATACAGAGTGACAAGAACTAGTTAGAACTAGTCAGAATTTCGCCAGGCTTTTGGCAAAGGGTGTTCCTGAACATGGCAGAACAGGCAGCCCTCTCAACTCCTGCAAAGTGGAGGCTATCCTCCCTGGGCACCCCAAATAACAGCTGCACAGCTGATCAGCACAGATACAGGGAAGGGGAAAAGTTAACAAATGCCACAAGAAAAGTCAAAGCTACCTTGGTAGCTTCAGTGGCAGGGCCACAACCTACACATGGAACAAGGGCTGCTAGGTAGACCCAAGATGACAGAAGTCATTGATTTGCTGATGATTGTGGAGTTCCTTTGAGGCCATTGGCAGGGGGCAAATGAGATCCCCAAAACACAGGTTAAACCTGGTCTAACTCCAAGCTTAAAAGCACTCAATCTCCCTCCCCACCACCTCAAGTGGTTCAGTAAATACTGTTCCCACAAGATCCACATGTAAAGCAACTTGCATTTGTCTAGCCCTGGTCCTGGAGATAAGCACCTGAAACCTGCTGCAAGTAATTTCAGGTAACTTTGGCACAGTTATAAGCACCAAAAGTGGTCTGTTTTTTTCCTCCTGGGGAAATGCCCTGCTTCTCCAGCACTGCCATATTTCAGTGTTCTTCATTTGAGTTTAGTGTGTTCAGGGCTGCTGCAGACTGAGCCCTCAATTACACAAAGAAAGCTGCAGTCTAACATGCAGCCAGCTAGGAGGTTTTGCTGAATCTCTCTCCCATCTTCCTATCCCAGGACAGCTTCTGGGCTTTCCTACTCTAGCTACTCTCCTGATAGTCACAGTAAAAACCCCTGTGAGATCAACAGTTCAGTCAGCACACCACAACCAAATGAAGGCTTAATGATAACTATCATGTCAAATGCTTTTTAGCTCACTGCAATTGAATTTGAAGCCCTGTACTTCTAGAAGACTTCTGGAGGGAAGCACCCCTCTAGTACAAGAGAGGGGATCCATCAAGAAACAAGGACATCACATCCAGCCAGCTGCAGCATAGTGAGCACTCTGAGAAAGGATTGCTGCAAGGAACCAAAGAGTAGCACAGAAGAATTATGAAAAGGCATAAGCAATGAAAATGGCTGGATGCTGTTAAAGAGGCTGTGTTTAATAAAAAGCTGTGTGGGCCCCTGAAAGAATATTTTACCAATTATTAGTTTCCTGTATTTCCAATGTAAAATATTCTGATCCTGCAGAAGGAATTTCTCACTTTCATAGAATCATGGAATATGCTGAGCTGAAACAGACCATCATGAACACTGAGTCCAACTCCTCACCCTGTGCAGGACATTCCAAGTATCTCACCCTATAGGAGCCGTAACGAGAGATGTGGGACAACAGGCAGCTCTTTAAGTTGCTGTTTATTGCACAGACCATGTTACAGCAGTCCTGAGTAATGGGTGAGAGCCAAGCCTATAGCTTCAGAATCAGCTAATAGGCAAAACCTGAAGCCACGCTGGTTATGGTTACAGTGCATTATATAGTTTCCTTTACTGGGCATCTTAATACATAATAACCAATCAGTATCATACACAATACCTTTACATTTACCTATAGCCTATCACAACTATTATTATTACCATATTAGGGTTAGTACTATGCAATCACATTGAGTTAGTATGTTACATTTTAAGCTTAAAGTTGTTTTTCTGTTTTCTTCCAGTGGAAAATTCTTAGACCTTTTTTCTACTTGGTAAAAACATGTTTTTGTTTGCCTATGGTTTTTCTTTTTACTTGGTAAAAACATGTTTTTGTTTGTAGATGACTTATCCTTTGTTCTTAGCCATGAAAGTTTCCTTCCAACTAATCTTAACCTTTGTTCAGTAACAACTAACTCAGTAATCCCCAACTTAAACATTTTTTGTTCTTCTATATCGAAACTTGCTTCTATCTCTATTCTGCTCTTAGGTTCCACATTCAGAGAGCTTTCTGCCAAGCATACATATCTGGGACACCTTCTTGTCAAACTTGCATCTTTCGCAACACTAACTTGTGCCCAGCAGTGTTGTCCAAACACTTCTTGAACTCAATGGGCTTGGTGTATGACCACTTCCCTGGGGAGCCTGTTCCAGTGCTCAACCACTCTGGGTGAAAAACACTTTATTGATATCCAATCTAAACCTCCCTTGACACAGATCCATGCTGTTTCCTTGAATCCTATCACTGGTCATGAGTGAAGAGATGGGTGCTAGCTCTCCACAGGATATTGAAGATGGCAGTGACATCTTCCCTCAGTCTCGTCCAGGCTGAACAAATCAAGTTATCTTAGTCACTCCTCATAAGACCTCCCCTTCAGACCTTTCCCCGTCTTCATGGCCCTCCTTTGGACACTCTCTAATACCTTAATGTCTTTTTTACATTGTGGTGCACAAAACAAGATGAGGCCACTCCAGTGCAGAGCACAGTGGGATAATCACCACCCTGACCCAGCCAGCGATGCTGGACCTGATGCCCCCTAGGATGCAGATGGCCCTCCTGGCTGTCAGGGCACTACTGACTCAAATCCAATATGCCATTGGACCCCCAATTCCCTTCACACAGCTGCTCTCCAGCCTCTCTCTCTCTCATTCACCATTTCATACACACAGCCCGTGTTGCCCCATCCTAGGGGAAGAACTCAGCACTTGGAGTTGGGAAACTTCATAGGGTTGGTGATTGCCCAGCCCTCTCCTTTGCTGGGGTCTCTCTGCAAGGCATCCCTGTCTTCAAGGGAGTCAACATCTCATCCCAGTTTTCTGTTGTTGGCAAACTGACTTAGTACTCCTTCAAGTCCTGCATCCAGGTCATTAACAAAGATGTAGAAGAGCAGAGGGCTGAGGATGGAGCCCTGCAGAATCCCACTAGTGACTGGACACCAGCCTGGTGTTACTGCAGATACCGTAACTCTTTGTGCAAACCAGTGAGCCAGTTGCTCACCCATCATATGCTGGATATTTTGCCCAGAAAAGTCTTTGGGAGAGATAGCACCAAAGGTTTGCTGAAGTCCAAAATAATGACATTTACTGGTTCTCCTAGATCAACCAGGTGGGTTACCCCATCATAGAAAGAAATCAGGTTCAACATGCAGGACTTTCCCCTCCTGAAGCTGCCTGTGACCAATGACTGCATTGCCCTGCAGGTGGTTTTTCAATACCTCCCAGAATAGTATCTGCCATGATCCTCCCAGATTTTACCAGCACTGAAGTGAAACTGACAGGTTTGTAGTTTGTAGGGTCCTCCTTCTTGCCCTTCCTGAAAACTGGAATAATGTTTGCCAGCTTCCAGTCTGCTGGGACCTCTCTGGATTCTCAAGACTGCTCAGAAATCATCAAGACAGGTTTTGCAATGACATCAACAGCTCTCTGAGGATTCTTAGATGAATCCCAGGAGGCCCCATAGATTTGTAGGGATCAGATGGAGCAGGAGATCCTGCACATGTTCAGAGTCAACAGGGAGTTGATTATACTTGCATTTATGGTCCTCCAGCTCAAGGCACTAGGACCCCTTTGGTCTGTCGACCATGGTGAAGACAGAGGCAAAGAATGCAGTACACATCTCTCCCTTGTTTCTGTCCCAGTTTGTGAGGTGACCATCCTCATCCTGGAACAGGCCAATGCTATTTCTACTTTGCCTTTCGCAATTAATGTATTAAAAAAAACTTTTTTAATCATTCTCCACAGTTTTGGCAGCTTCAACTCCAAATAAGCTTTAATCAAATTAATGAATTTTCTCCCTATAGTGGGGAGCAATATTTTTGCATTCTTCTCACGTACATGACTTTGCTTCCACTGGGCATACAACCTCCTTTTTCACCTTATTTTCAAGAGAAGATCCCTGTTCAGCCAAGCTGGCTTTCTGCCTTGACTGCCTTTCAACATTTGGGAATTGCTACTCCTGTGCCCTTAACAGGTAATATTTAAAAAATAACCAACACTGATGGACCCCATCACCTACAAAAACATTTTCCCAGGGGACTTAATAAATCTCTCAGCAGCCTGAAGTTTGCTGAAGTCTCTCCTCATGGCCAGAGTTGAGGTTTTGCTGGCACTTTTCCTCCTGACAACAGACATTTTAAACTCAATGGCTTCATGGCTGCAGTGGCCAAAACAGCTGCCAGCCTCAAATCACAAAAATTCTCTCTGTTGACAAGCAGTAGATCAAGAAGAGTATCTTTCTGATTCTGGTCCTTTAAGAACTGTGCCAAAGTTGTTATCTGGGTTTTTCAGGGAGTCTTCTTGCCTAGACTGTACCACCTGTGTGATCCTCCCAGTTGATTTCTGGCAATATGATGTCCCCCATTAAGACAAGAGAAGCTGACTTGAAAGCATCCTTAGATCCTCAAAGAATTTGTTGGTGTCATCATCCTGTCTGGGAGATCCAAAATAGACTCCCACAGTGACATCTGTTTTATTTATTTGTCCCTTGATTCTTACCCAGAGACTTTCAACTGTGCCATTGCCAACTGTGAGCTCCAGACATTCTATCCCTTCCACTACATACAATGCTATCTCCTCATCTCTTCTGCCCTATCCCTCCTGAAGAGCCTGTAAACATCCAACAGGGCACTCCAGTCACAGGACTTATCCTACCAGACTTCACTTTTGCTAATGATAGCAAATCTCAGGGATTGGGCCAAAGTTTTAAGCTCTTCTTATTTGTTCCTCATACTGCATGCACTAGTGTAGAGATGTTTCAGGTGAGGCTGATTGTAGCCAACACCTTGTGAAGCAGATTGAGGGACCCCGTAAGTGCTTGTTTGCTCACATTTTGGCACACTATCCCATTGCTCATCACTGGCAAGCCTGGTATTTTCCCCTTTGCCCTTTCCAAGCTATTTTTTTTTTTTCAGTTCTGCATGATACAGACACTGAAGAAGCTTAGAAACATCCAGACAGGGGTGCTTCTCCAAAGCAACCACAAATGGAGACAAATTCCTGATGGGAAAGCAGAGAAGGACCTGGTGTTGAGCTCATGGGAGCTGAGGCACAGGCACGTCTGCTCTCAAAAGGATAGCATAAAGCTCTGCATTGAGAACTTCCTTGAGAGCAAAAAAGACCTACAGCAGCATAAATCTGTCTGGGAAAGGATGCAGAGAAGAAAAGGAGCCCAAATAACCCTTACCTGCCTCCGAAAGCGATGACAGGGCAGTGTGCAGCACCAAACTGCTTCTTAAGCTCAGTAATGAGCACTGCATAGTCAGCAAGGGCTTGTTCCACGGTGAGCAGAGCAGTCTTCTTCAGCTGTGTTGACTCAAGTCCAAAGGGAAGAGACTTCCCATAGTACCTCTGAAACGAAAGACATACACTCTGGCAATGCTGGTCTGGGTCTTCTCTGCTTTCACCATAGAGCTGGGCTAAGTGTGCACTAATACAAAGAGATAACGGAGCATGAGGTGTCCTCTAACTTGTCCATAACTGAGGAAGTGCCTTGTCTCCTGCACCTGATACACAGACACCTTCAGGACAGATCATGGAGTGGATGGTCAGTACATCACAGCTGCTTCAGTGGGTGCCAAGTGGGTTCTCAGCATGTGTGTCTCTCCTGAAGTCCCCAGCTACAAAAGGATAACCCGTTTGTGCCTAAGATGATAGATAGGAGATTTAATAGACTCATGTGGGAAAGGTTGGCTTGGGGTTTTGTAGGGTATCCAAAGAAAGTATCTCTCTACTCCAACATGGAGTTTAAGGCCTGTAGAAACTACTTACAAAAGCAACTCATTTGTGGCATAGGCTGTACTGAAACACCAGTCTGTATCCTGGAGTGCTGGAAGGCGTAGTAAAAAATTATTCAAAAGCCATGATTATGTAAAGGAGATCTGCTGTCATGGGGAGAAGGCTCATAGCAGGTCTGACTCAGCTCCATGGCAAGAAATGGTACCACAATTCCAGACCTGCGGAAAGCTGAATTTGCTAACACTGAACAGAACAGGACTCTAAAGGATACATAATGACTAAAATACTCACGTGTTCAGCAAAAATGACAAGTGCTTGCTGTTCCTCTGCTAATTCAAATATGAAGTCAGAGTTCTGAGCGAAAGTCCAGATGTCACCTTCATTGCCAGTATAGAAAAAGATGGGTCCAAATCCTTTCTTCCAGGACTTTGCTGAGGCAATTGAAAGAAAGAAATTAAAAAAGACACCCCAAAACCACAACAAAAATATGTGCATGAAATGAATCAATTTTGATGACTTTGGGCAGGAGCTTAACAAGGAAGAAGTCTGTGAACAGGCTGATTCCTGAGTCCTGACCTGGGACACAAAGGTATTAGAAAGGCCAGGCTCCAGAAATTTCTCATTTGGGTGGGGGCAAATAAGAGCTTCCTTGGGATCAGTACACAGCCTGAAAATTTCACTTCTGCCTCAAAAATACCTAAAATCTCAAGTTCTGCAAGTCCTTTGCAGACAGTTGCCCCCCAAAAGAGTGATTTCCCATTTATATACCCCTTTTAGCACAATTTACTCCAAAACACTTGCACAGCTCAATTTTCACAAAACTGACATTAGGGAATTGCCTGCATCCTTCTGATGCTCCTGCTGTGATGTATAAAGTTATAAATTACATATCACAGGATTGTGGGGGGGCCCTTCAAAGACCATCCAGTTCAGACCCCCTGCCATAGGCAGAGACACCTCCAACTTGCTGCCAAGCCCTATGCAATGTGGTCTTGAACGCTTCCAGGGATGGGGCAGCTGCAGCTTCTGTGGGCAACCTGTGCCAGGGCCATCCCACCATCACAGGGAAGGATTTCTTCCTTATGTCCAATGCAAATTCACCATCTGTCAACTTCAAACCATTGCCCCTGTCCTATCACTACTGGATTTGATAAAAAGCCACTCCCTCTCTTTTTCACAAACATTCTTTAAGTACTGAAAGGCCACCATAAGGTATGCCCAGAGCCTTCTCTTCTCCACACTGAACAATCCCACTCTCCAAGCCTGTCTCCAGAGCAAAGGGGCTCCACGAGCCCTGGTCACAAGACAAGTGAAAGCTTCAGACAAGCCCTGCCTTAACCTCAAATTTTGGCAACACTTCAAATTTAAGGAATCATTCTGATCACAGTTCTAATGACAGCAAATCAGATGGACTTACAAAAATGAATTATTTATTTAACAGACAAGAGATAACAGACAGAAGATCTTAATCATAATTACTCACTATACAGTATAAAACTAAAAAACTACTAGTCGATAACAGTAAACCATAAAACAGTGCGCTATATCAAGGTATCTATATTAAAACTGGCAAAAGAAATAGTATTGATTCGGAGTCAAATGTAATTTACCACACCCATCTTGTGTTGAGGTCCCTGGGCCTGGATGCAGTGCTACCTGTGGGGTCTCCCCTGAGCAGAGCAGAGGTTCAGAATCCTCACTCTAGGGAGGAGCCCAGGGTAATGCTGATATATGTTATATATGCAACACATGTGCATATGTGTGTGTGTATATATATGATCATGATATATAAAGATGATGTGCTTCATCCTCAGATCACTTTATAACTGAAGGCAAATTGAGTCTGGCAGGATAAGGTGAACTGTGATGCCAACACTGGCTTATCTAACAAACAGTCGCTCTAATGCTTGCTGACTTTTTGATTTTAGCTTAGGCATAAATTGCACAGGCATTAACCAGGATAATAAATAGTTTTCTTCAATGACAAAACCTCAGACCATCAGTTAAGTGTTGATTTCAACACATCATCCAAAAAGACTCTGCACGGCAGTTGTCCCATGGATGTTGCTGTCACATGAGGCTGTTTACATGAACAGAGAGGCAAGAGGCCCAAATTTAATTCCTGGCATTCTCAGCACAGAACTGCCAAAGCCAGATTTGGCTTGAAATGGGATTTGAAACCTCTCATTAGTGAAGCTGCTCCTCTTCATTAACAAAGAGGCCAACAGACTCTATGCTGCATTTGCTTTGGGTATTGGGTAGGTAAACGGCTCAGGGTTCTCTTTCCCTGGCTCTTCTCCTGATATGCTTCATGGCTCCTGGAGTAAACAACCATCACAGGAGCCAAAACCAAACCAAATGGGCTCCTTAGAAAGGTATCTATTTTTAGATTGAAATCCTGGGGAACTGCCAGCTAAATTCAAGAGTATCAAATTCCCTGTTGTGAAATTACTCGTCATTTTCTTGCTGATAATCCGGAAAGTCTCATGTTGCACAAAAAACAGTAGAGGGAAATGGAATTACAGGAATTTTGAGTAAAAACTCTCTATAAATCAGCAGAACTGCAATGTTAATATTTTGCTCCGCACAAATATTATTCAGCTCTGCCCAGGACCCACAGATAAAACATAACACTTAAAAAGAACACAAATAAAAGTTGCACAATGCTTTAAATCATGTAATCCACACATTGTGTTCAAAAAGGGCCATTTAATAAGTGAAATTGCAGCCTTGGTATGCTCTCAAAATTCACTGGTGTGGCCATATCTTTGGGTCGAACTGATCCGTGAATTGCCTGGTGAAACATACAACTTTGCTGAACAACAGGTGATGTGAAGGTGAGCTGCAGCATCTGAAGACCCCCATGCAGCTGGGAGGCAGCAGCAGGTGGGCACCAAGCTAGGCAGTGCTCACCTCTGCTGCTATTACCAAATCCACCTTTCCTCTCTCCCTGCAAATTGCTTCCCAATTCCTCTGTATAGGCAGGGTTGAAAAACATGTGACACCAGTTACAGAAGTTGCTGTCTTTTTAGTCACATGCTATTTAGAAAGGCCTTCTCTCTTTTATTGTCAGTGACACAAATGGAAGACACAGCTGGCTCCTTGCTGGCAGTGCTCACTGTTTGGCATGGATTAAGCTATCTACAGTTGCTTAGATAAATCACTGACCCAAGAGGGGACCTTCATTCCTAGAAATGATTGGTACAGAGTGCAACATTTCAGTCACTATTTGTTTTTCCTCATGCATTCAGAGCACTGAATTATATGCACTTGTAAGAGATGCTGGCATCAACTGAAGACACACACACACAGAGCTAGCTCCAGCACAAGCCTAACACAGCTCCTGCTTCTAGTCTACTCTTGCTCCAGAGAGACCAGTCCCCACAATCCCCTCTGCACCACACAGCCAGAAGAGAAGGCAAGGAACAATTTCCAGATTGGTTTGTGCTGCAAATGACCTTAAAGACCATCAAGTTCAAGCCCCCTGCCACGGGCAGAGACACATCCAACTAGACCAGGTTGCTCCAAGCCCTGTGCAATGTGGCCTTGAACACTTCCAGGGATGGGGCAGCCACAGCTTCTGTGGGCAATCTGTGCCAGGGCCTCCCCAGCCTCAAGGGAAAAAATTCCTTCCTAAAATGCAATCTAAGCTTACTCTCTTTCAATTTAAAGGCAGGCTCCCTTGTGCTGTAAGTACATGCCTTTGTAAAAAGTGGATGAAAAGGAAAAGAAGAAGAGGACATAGACAATGCTGGGGAATGCTTGGTGGGTAAAGGGTTGGCCCTTTGCTAATACTGATTCTTGGCTGCCCAGTGGTCTAGCTTCTGCTCTACACCTCGGAACAGAGGCAGTTAAAGCTTAGGCAAAACAGAATCTATCCCGAAGCCACAGCACCCACAGGACCTACCCGACACCAGGTACCGCTGCGGGAAGGTCTCGTTGCCGCAGGTCTCGAAGCTGAAGTGGTCCCTTATCTGCGGGAAGAGCCGCTCCTCCAGGCCGGGCCGCACGACCCGGGCAGCTGGAGGGGGCGCCATCAGCACAGGGAAAACCGACAACAGGCATTGTCACCAGGTACGGCACAACCCAGCCTGGGAACGGGGGCCCGGGGAACTCGGAGCGCCCTCCCTGTGCTCCCCCAGGCTGCCTGAGGGCTCCGGCCCAGCGAGGCCAGTTCGGGATCCTGCCCGGGGCCTGGAAAAGCTAGGCGAGTGTCCCGTCCATGGGAGTGCCGGGGCTCTGGCCAAGGAAGAAGGTCAGGCAAAGGGGTCCGACCCGAGGAGCGGGGGGACAAACAGAAGGATCCGGCCCGAAACACCCACCAGGAGCGGCGCGGGCGGACGGCAGCGGCGGGAGCAGCAGCAGCAGCAGCAGCAGCGGCGGCGGCGGGAGCAGCGGCGGGAGCAGCAGCGGCCCCATAGCAGCCGCGGCGCGCGCACCGGACAGCGACCGCTCCCGCGTGGGCTCCAGTCAAGTGACCCACCGCTTCGGGGTCACGTGATAACCCAGCGTCCTTTCACGTGACCACTCGCGCGCTACACCCGCCGCGGGTCTGTTATGGCGGCTCGGTCCGCCAATAATTCCACGGTTACTTATAACACAGGCACAGGTTTGTGCCTTTGCATAAAAAGCATAACCAGGGAGCTGAGCCAACTGAAAAGAAAGTCTGCTTTTCTCCTGTTGAATTAATTTTCTGAGGGATTGTTCTTTGGGTCTGGCTCCCAAGAGATTCCATGCAGGAACTTGTGCCAGCCCAGGAGGGAAGGCAGGGGCAGCTGAAGCAGGGGAAGGTAAGGCTGTGCCTTCAAGCGACATCTGGATGTCTTCAGGGTTTCAGAATTGGTGTAGCCCCGGACAGGTGTCTTGTTTTGATTCGCTCCAATGCTGAGCTAAGAGTCACCTCAGAGACTGACTCACTGAGGTGGGTATTTGCATTATTCAGCACTGGATACATGGGGGATTGCTCCTCCTAACACGTACACCTAGCACTTTTACACAGCGCAGTATATGGCTAAATTTCATGCATATTCATTACATTCCTTGGGATAGGAGTGGTTATACAAATTACTTCTAAGAAATCATTAATATCATTAGCATATGTGACATGCAAGTGCAGTGTACTCTGGTGGTTGCACTGAGGAAGGCTCTGAGTCTTCCTCAGGAGTTGTTCCCATGAAGGCCGGCAGTCTTCCTGATTTTGCACTTTTCACCCTTCTTTCTGAAGCAGTCCTTTGCTGGCCAGTTCAGCATTTTCTGCTGACAGTAGGTTTTGTTCCTCTTACCTTGACAAGGTGCATTCTGTTTGTCTTATGTTCACAAGGCTAAGGCACATCTTGCTTCTTAGGCTTGTGATTAATGTTTGCTGACTCTTAATAGTTAATTCATGCTTTCATGAGTTAACTATTGATCAGCTTTGTGAAAAACAAGGTTCACTTACCTGGTAAATTTTAAGAAATAAGTTTAATAAAAAAATTAGACAATTAGGAGACAAAAATTCAAGAAATGAATTGAAGGCTAGGGGACTTGGCATTCAGCCAAGAGCACACCTGCTATTTCAGAGACATTCTTTAAATACTCATTCTAGTGCATCATTCTGTTGCATATGCATAAATCATCATGCATATTCAAACTTTTTCATAAACTAGTTTCTATATTCCTGGAACTGTTTAGCATGGTCCCTCCTAGGGTCTGCCTTTTCAGAGCATTCGTGTTCCTTGGCTGTGTCTTCTCTGTCACCTCCAGCTTGGGCCCTGGTCCATACTTTCCACAGATGGTCGGTGTTGATCGTTGGTGTGTCAGCAGCAGGGTCCTCATCATATGTTCACTGGATGTTATCCCAACCAAACAGGCCATCCAGTGACAAGCAGAACCATCTATCAGCTGTCCCACTACCATGTCCAAGTCCCACTGACAGCAGAAATAAAAACCACATCCTTACAGCAAAGTTATTCACCTTAACATCTGCAAAAAGCCAATTTTATAATATGCATTTATAACAAATTCCTCCTCTTCCCTTTTATAAATTATTTGGCTTGAGTAGTATTAATTTTGCTTCTTTGATACTGTATCGTCTTTCTACTGTTTTGGATGCAGTTATTTTGGGATTTATAGACATTGTTAATATTTGCTTGTTTTGGGCTACACTAATGATTAGCCAAATAAAGAATTAAATTTTAAAAATTTTAGTATTGGTTTCAATTTTACATATCTAAGTATTTAATTTGGATGGATTATAATAGTGAATGTTGACATGGGTATTAGGAAAAAACTTCAGTTGACAGTTTTCGGTAGCACTTGTGTTATGATTTTGCTAATATCTTTGAAAGAGTGAGTAACAGAATAGAGGTCCAGTTTTTGACTTGTATTCCCACCTGACCAGGCCTATGGGAGTGCATCCTACAGCTGGCATATGATTCTTCTCAGTGGCACATACAGTGGTCTGCCTGGTCTTGCCATCTTATTGTCTTGTCACATTTTGTTTGCTAATATTCAAGCAAATAATTTCTAATACTTTTAAATTGAAGTTGTTCTATGTTCCGTAATTATTTTCTATTCAATAGGCACTTATTCAATAATCCTTATTCACAAGGATATATATATAGATATAGATATATAGATATATGTATACATGCATTATTAAAAGGCAGTAAAGTCACTTAATCTTACAGGCCAGCTTCAAAGCCTTTTTTAGAATCGACAATTAATTGTGCTGGCCAGACTGCACTTTGAGTAAAACCAAAATAACTGCATCTTCAACTTAGCCAATTAATGTACTGTGACTTTCCTGCATGATTATTTTACTGAAATTAGGGTGTCATTCTCCTCTCTAGGGAACTACTTCTGATACCATTTACACACTTCCAGTGTTACAGCACCTTTTGAAAGCCTCTACCTTTTGGAACTGCAACTAGGATTGAAGGACAGGTTAAAAGGAAATTTAAAAGAGAAAAATTCACTCAATACAAAACAAAACAAACTTAAACTACAGAGTGTAAAAAAAAAGAAAAAAAAACTATTTTGCCTTTTTACTTCTTTCTTCTCTACTAGGATACTATGGGCAGTTCTTAAATCTTTAATTTTTAGTAAATATTCGGAGGTTAGAATTTTACAATACTGAAAGTTTCTGGTGGGCAGATTCCCTGCCCAGCTTGTTCCTGGGACAGGAAGACAATGAACTCCTGCTGTTCCTGGAGATTTCCTCCACTACTTTAGGAGAACTCAGGAAGACACATACACTATAGGATTTATTTCTACTTAAGGCAAAACACTTACCTAACCTACCATGTATTGATCTGAGAGATTAGAAACTTTTCAGAAACCTGATGAGAATTTTCCTTTGACAGCAAACAGCATTACCATTTCTGTGAGACTGGTTTCATCTTATATAAAAAAGGTTGGAAAACTAAATAAAGTTAATCCTAGTTTGTGCCTTTAGAAAATGAAAAGTCATTTGCATAACTGAACAAGTCCCCAAAAAGAAGAACCTATACTGCTATGTTGCAAAAAAAAAAAAAAATGATAAGTAGACTACAACAAAACAAAACTAGCATAAAGAAATCTATTTCCTTCTAAAAATGAGCAACAGTGCTGAGTAAAACAGAGTCAAGAATTTTCAATTCTTGAGGTTCTGAAGGTGCTTTAAGAAGATCAGGGGCCCAATGATGCCAATTGATTATGGGATTTGCCTCATTGGCAGCCTCAGGCCAGTAATTGTCGTGATTGGGTATTGGCCACTCCTTGGTTGGCACTGGCACACCAAACATGTTGCAAAGGGTTTGGGCTCAAACTGGTCAAACATATAGTGTTTGAGCCTGCTGACTTGGCTAAAGCAACCCAAATATTTGTTTTTGGTTGATCTACAGGCATATCTGCATTGCAAAAGCAAGCAAGCAAAAGTAACAAGCACAAATATATCATTTGATCAAACTTCATGTTTTGGTTCAGCTGTTTTTTGGCAAAAGCTTTCCCATATATTTAAATTTTCAAACAAATCTTTTAGCACTTTTTCAGGGACTGGCCAATTATAAAGCACTAAGCTGTCCCTCTGAAAACAATAATTTTGGATATCTTAGGATTCTTTTGAATGCAATAAACACCATGCTTTTGACAAAAGAGCTCTATGATATTAACAATTTTCACAGCTCAAACATCAGCATAAAACCCAAGGTTTGTAATTTTCGCAGGTTGAACAGGGAATGTCTGGCATGAGCCGTAGTCTCTCTGTGTGGCTCTGTCTTGGGTTATGGAACCAGAAATGTGTATTCTATTTCATCTGCTGAAAGCAGTTGGGGAGATGTTCTTCTTTCTCTCTTGTAACTCTGGGGGGAGGGGGGTGGGTGCCTTCTGATAATGGGCCAGCTGTTCAAACCAGGTGGGGCAGTGTTTCTTATCTCTTTCACAATGGGCCATTAAGACTCCTCAAGATGTTCTCCCCAAGCTTGTCACAAGCCAACCATTCCTACCTAAATAAAAACTGAGACGCAGGAACACGAAGGTATCCGGCTTCACCCGATTCCCGGAGGAAGACTGCACCCTTCTACCGTCACTGGACCCTTTGCTACAGGATCATCTCTACTCCAACAGAACCACATCTGCCACTCCAGGAGGACTTACTTCTGCACTGCTTCCAACACCCTGACCAACAGGGTGTCAGGTTGTAGCTCTGACTCTGTCAGGCTTCTCCAGGATCGTTGTTTGCTTGTTGTCGGCTGTAGTGGGGATGAGCAGGCACAGTGGCTGCACAGCTGACACAGGCAGCGGTGCGGGCGGGGGCTGTACAGCTGCAGGCAGCTCTGTTCCAACCTGATTGGTTATGACTGGATATGGATACCACCCAGCCCACTGACCAGTAGCTGTCTGCTTACATTTTCATCAGGGATTGGCTCTCTGTAGCTAAATCCCTCCTGCTTTTAGGCTTACAGACCAGCTATTTCGCAGTCACGTATACTATTTCTTCACTAGCTGTAATATAGGTACCTTTATCGTGCACTGTATTTTGTCTATAGTAGTTCTTTTATTTCGCTGTAGTAAGTAGTTTGTTTCAAGTCTCATCAGTATCATTCACAAACAAAATCTAAACATTGAAGGTTTCTATGTAGTAAGAAGAGAAGCTAGAGGTGAGCAGAGAAAGGGGATTTAGCCCTTTTGGCTAGTTTAAAGCTGAGTAGGTCAGCACCTGCTCATACATCTCTGCAGAGGAGTACCTTGGGCCTCTGAGAAGCTACTCCTGGAAGGCAGCATCAGCAGCTGGTGGATGAGATACAGCTGAATGCTCTGGGACCTTGCTCCTCCTCCTGGTAAGGGCATATGAATCTGATTGGGAGTAGGAGAAAAACAAGATGGAGCTCCTGGAGAGGGAAAAATTACTATGGAGCTTTCAATGTGCACTTCTCTGCTCAGACACGCACTTTTTTGTGTTACTGAAAAGAAGTAAACTGAGACAGGACCTAGTGAGTGGGGTAATGCAAACCCTCAGATTTATTTCTTAGCACCACCTGCTGTGGTAGGCTGAGTGACCTCCTCACTTCTGTCACCCATAAGGTTTGGATTCTGTCTTGTAGGGCTGGAGCTGCACTTCCTGCATATCTGTGCAATATATAGTGAAATACACCTGGGACCATTAGGAATATAACACAAGGAAATACTCTATTTCTGCTGTCTCTGTCTATCCCTGTGGTGAAGAGTTAGGACTCAGGTCCTCCTGTGTCAGCCGTGGCAAGGAGTCCAGCAGCACAAGTGCAGGAAGAAGAGACCCAGTTCTGCTAATAGTCAAATACAATACATGAACCAGATGAACTGTGTCCACCTACCAGCAGGTAGCCCACCCTCAAACACTACTGGAAACAAGATGAAATGGAAGGTACTGGCACTCTACATGATGACCACATGTGTAAGGCTTGACTTGGATCTGCTGTAGTGTCTTGGTACCACACGTGCTGCTGAACAGACTGTTTTGCATACAGCTCTTGGTCCACAGCAAGTAATGAGATCTAGGAACATGCCCTGGAAGAGTGGCTAAAGCTGGCTCTGGGCCCAGCTGCAGCTGTGTCCTGGTGGGAAGTGCTGAGCAACTCTGCTGTGGTTCCAGGAGCTGAAGTTCCACCTAAGGACCTGGAACATTTGGGGAAGGAAGGGGGAAACTGATAGTGCTGACAGCCCTGTGCTGGAAGCTCAGTCTTTTCCATGGTGTTCTATGTTGTGGCTCCATCACAGAGTCTGCAGGGAAAGTGGGACAGGTCAGGAGTTCAGTTCCTTTTAGATGGCTCCTGGGTCCAACAGAAAGAGGATGCATGCATATTGGAGTCTTCATATACGTGGATTAGACTGAAAATTACCACTAATTACCATTTAGGATAGTAATACCAGAGAGCTTTACTGAGGTTCCCTAGCCTCACCCATCACTTGGTCTTTAAATCACTTTTTGCACTTTAACTTATCACTTTTTCATGTCTTTAACACACTTTTCAGAATAAGGTACTTGGGCTTAGTCAGTATTGGTGGGGCTGCTGGAGATAGGGTGAGAGTAAGAGTCAGGGTGAGAGTAAGCACCAGGGTCTGTGCCTACAGGAGCTCAAACCAGTACCAGTATCTTCTGGATTCAAAAATCCTGCTCTAGGCAGAAGGCACAACCTGTAATCTCCTTCCTGGTCCATTTTTGTCCCCAAACAACATTATGTTTTGTGTCTTCTGTTGGTTGGTGAATGGCACCTCTTGGAGCTGGTCAGGTACCCTGTCACCATGTTAAACTGGCCTGAACTTCATTTCTGTTTGCTTATAGGAATAGTGGTATTCTTTGCCTGTCTTCCAGTTGATGCCATCAGCGTAGCTCCCATGCACACCCATCCAGTACATCCCATTCAGGTTGGAGTAATGGCAGTCATTGTACCACCATGCTCCCTTGTATTCCGTGGCACAGTTAAAGGAGCTCATGTCATTGTCCTGATCTGTTGTTGAAAATGGCATGTCCCTGTGGTACGATAAAGAGTCTCCTGCAGAGAGCACACATTCACAGTTACTGCAGTAGGAATCACAAATGGGACCCTGATGTGTCTGTGCACCCCTGCTGGGCACCAGTGGGCCTTGCTAGGTATGAGGCAGGTTGTATAAATCCTGCTGCTTTCTTGCCCAGGTTGCCCAGGTTTCCTCCTTGTCTTGGACAAAAGAAGTATTCTGAGCTGTGTTAAAACACATGGAGAATTTATCTATGCCTGTGAATCAAATGGACCAGATTTCTTTTCACAGTTACACAGGTGTCACTTCTCTTGGAATGTGCAGGTTCTCTGCAGACACACTGAGGTCTGAATTACTAGACAGGGCTGCAGTGTACAAAGCCACATAAACCCAGAGCACTGCTCTGAGGTGTTGGTTTCACTCATTCCTGAATGATGGATATTGAATTTTGAAGAAGATTTGTTTACTTTTTCAAAAAAACCCAAAACATCAGGTATTAAGAGCGTGAAGTGCTGATGCTGCAAGTTGAACAGCACTCCAGCCCTGGAAATGCCAAACCTCGTGGGCAAATGTCCCCTGTCAGTGTAACCAAAAGCAGAATTTGACCTGGCTACTGCAGAGCTGTTGGGAAGGTCAGTTGAATTGGGTGCTGCTCTGGACCAGGCTCATTTGCTGTTAAACCATAGGACTGGGCTTGTAGGTAATGCTCTGGGTCACATTTCTTTGGGTGATGGGTGTGCCCCTCCATCCCTGTACCCAGAGGTCATTCATTACCTGGGGTACCATGGCCAGTTTTAAAAAATTGACTCAAAATGTAGCTGATACAAGGAGCGTGCATGGCACATTTCTGCATAGAAGCCTGAGCACTTCTGAAATGCTCTAGAAAACAGACTTTCCCAGTCTCAAACTTACCAGCATTTCCACCAAGGAAGTCTCCTAGAACCAGTCTGTATTTCTCTGACTCTCCTAAAACTCTGAATGAGGCATACTTGGCAAAATAGTAGTTGTTCTCAAAGTCTCTCAGGTCAATGCGGAGTTCACAGGGTCCTGGAAGAGAAGATGGACAGGAGTGGTGCAGGGCGGATGGTGGGTCTATCTCTGGATTTTAGGGTGAAGGGTTTAAGGAGCTGTGAGCTAACTTGAGAGGAGCTGCTTGTGAGATTTTGATTTATTTAAAATTCCTGCACAGCCTCCTATAACTTTAATAGTTTTCTAGGGAACCTTTTCAGATATGATATTGGGTGGTCATGGGCAGGAGTCCTGCACAGAGCTGTGTGTGGACCAGATGATGCCATCACAACTAGTTCAAGTAGGAAAATGTGTCAGCCTGTCTCCAGGGTAGATTGTGTAGCCAGCTCATCCTCTTCCCTGATTTCTCATTTAATTTTTTTTTTTTTTTTTTAGAGTACAATTTCCTGTATGCAATGGGCTGCAAGAGCTTGCATATGTTTTGGGATTAACAGTAGGGATCTCAGATGAATATGAGGAGCTCAGAGGCCTACAATAACTCAGTGTGGTACAGGGGTTGGACTCTCAAGGCCTCAGCCTGGGACAGAGGCAGACCTTACCCAGAGATGTGAGGAAGTGGATGTTGTCATTCCCTATCCAGAACTCTGTCAGCTGGTTGCCAAAACCTCGCTTGTATGAATCCCAATCGCGCAAGAAGTTCACTGATCCATCCCAGCGCCTCTGAAAAACCTGAAAGAGAACCTCAGCCCCACCAGCCCATCTCTCACTCAAAAGCATCCACAGTGCCTGGAGGACACGCCCACCATGGTAAATGCTTCCCCTGCATCAGGACACTCCTTTGGGGGTCTGGGGAGTAAACCCCACAAAAATCCCTCTCTCAGGGGTCTCCTCCATATGCCCTTGGAAATGAGGAGGAAATGATTTGCTGATTTAAGCAGGGAGTGAGTCTGTGGCACTCAGCCTGCTTCCAGAGACAAGTGCTGGGGGAATCCCCTGCATCCTGGAGGATTCAGTCTGGCTTGCGGACATGAACCTCAGCTGTGTGTTTCTATTTTTGAGCCATCCTCTGCAGCCTTAACAAGAATCACTGTAGTAACATGTAAACCTCCCTCTCCTCATCCTACTCACAATCCATCCCCCCCCATCCGTGTCCATGTCGCAGAAGACAGTGGTGGCATTGCAGTCTTGGGGGTAGATTGTGTACCAGCCACTCAAAACCTTCCCTTTGGCCAACAGTTCTTGGCAGTTCCTGGGTTCTGTGCAAATCAAAGAGATCAAGTGGAAAGAGTTATAATGTGTTTACTGATCCAGGGAGCACATCAGCCTTGAGACTTTGAGCCCTTCAGCACCCAGCTGGCTCTTTGTACTGCAGGATCCTAATGAAGAGCTGCTGGGAACCAAACCCTGCTATGGCTTCTGAGACCATATGTTGCAGCGGAGATGGGCACCTTCTAAGAAAGAGATGGTCTAAGGTGCTGAGACTCCTCTCATCTGCAATGACTTTTGGGGGTCTGGATGATGGAGCTGCTATGAAAAGGATGACAAATTCATGATCCAGGAATTTGTCCCAGCTCCAGAATGTATGCAGGGCACAGAGAGTGTGTGGGTAGTTGACAGCAAAGGAGTTAGTGACACAGAGAGACATCTCCCTGTGATGCAGTGGACAGTGTTCAGCTCATCCTCCATGAATCATAGAATCACCCACGGTTTGGGTTGGAAGGAACCTTAAAGCCCATCTCATTCCACCCTCTGCCATGGGCAGGGACATCTTCTACTAGACCAGGTTGCTCCAAGCCCCATCCAAACCTGGCCTTGGACACTTCCAGGGATGGGCAGCTGCAGCTTCTCTGGCCAACCTGAGCCAGGGTCTTACCATCTTCTGAATAAAGAATTATCTCCTAATATTTAATCTAAATCTCTCCTCTTTTAACTGTAAATCGTTCCCCAGTGTCCTGTCCCTGCCCAAGTAAAAAAATCACTCTCCTGTTTTTTTATAAGCACTGGAAGTACTGGAAGGCCACACTGATGTCTCCCCAAGACACACAACGCTTTTGAACATGTACATCTATATATATATGTATACATACATATACACATCTTATGTATAATTTTTTCCCTCCCAGAAACCATACCTGCTGACAGAAATTCAGATTCACAGGTGACCGAATGGTCCCTATCAGAATCCCAGCCTATGGCTGCATCAGCAGCTGTTGTAGGGAAAGCCTGGGGGGATGATCAGAGATAGTGGTGCTGGTGGTGCAGGTGTTGCACAGCACAGTGGTGCTGTGTATGATACATGGATACACAGCTGTACCAGGTCTTGTGATCTCCCTAGCAGGGAGGTGATCCTGGACTTGGTCTTTTCTTTTTCCTTCCTATAAGTCAACAATTTTATGTGCCCAGAGAAGAGTCTAGGGCAGCACAGCACCAGTTCAGTAGCATCCCAATATGTCAGGTGTTACAGCAGCTTTGATCTGTCTGAGCATTTGCATGTGATTGTGACCCTACAGCACCTAGTTGTCACCAGAGCTGGTTGTAGCTCTCTTGGAACTTTAGTTCATGGAGACAGATAGGGCAACTGAAAATTGTTTATTTTATTTTTCTTCTTTTCTTCCAATGAATAAGTTAATCTGAACACTATAATACACATGAACCCACAAGTACTAAAGGTGTCACTGCAAGTGTAGGAGTATAACTGCCTTTGAAGTAGCCACATGTCCATACAGTGGACATGCAATGGTTTCATCTTAGAAATCAGGACACCGAGTCTCTGAAAAACTCAGACAGATCTCTTCCAGGACACACAGAGTACAGGACATCTAAGTAGTGCTCAGAGGACATGACTTTCTCAGCATGGCTGGAGTACAGAGTAGACCCACAGCAGCTACATGTGTCTGTGAGAAGCAAAGATAACAGTGGTGGTTTTTCCTTACTCCATCCTTCAGTGTTACTCTGAACTTGTTTCTATTCCTATCCTGTCCTGACTTCTAGTGCAAGTAGTCTACCACCATCCACTCTGCAAAGCTGACCAGTGTCGTGAAGACCTAGGATGAAACTCACCCCATATTTCTGGAAATCCAGGCTCTCCTTTTGTTCCTGTTGGACAAACAATACCATCAATTGCTCTCCACCTTCCACACCCAGCACTCCCCTTCCCCAGTACTTGACATTTGCCAAGACAGACCGTGCTGCACTGGAGAGCTGTGATGTTAGAGGAAGTGCTTGGCTCATCTGCACCAGGCAAATGAAAGGCATAGAGAAACAGGCTGGAAGAGTTGCTCAATATAAGCTGTCCTGGCTGCTACCAGGCCAACCAGAGGAGACCCACCAGCCTGCACAGACCCAGGAAAGCACATAGGGGCAAGTGGGAAGCCAAGTCACAAACCCCTGTAACTACAGCAATGACACCCAGCTGCTTTAGACACTAGGAAGAGCTCTCCAGGTTGACCAGTAGATAAAAGGGTTGGCCACTGGGGAGATACACTATATACATATATATACACACATATATACATGTATACATGTATATATATATATGTGCACAATGGGCAGCAGCCTTGCCTCTCTTGGCCTGTTGGACCTGGCATGATCTATTTCCCACTGGTGCTGCTGCCTCAGCCTGGCTGCTCTCTTGATCAGCAGAATCTCTCAGGCACAGCAGGAAGAGTAGGATACAGATGAGAGAGAACTGCTGCTCCTTTTCTTGGAATGTGTCAGGGATTCACAGTTCCATTTCAGTACTTTTTGTTGGGGCTTTTTGTTTACAGTCTATTTCTATTTTAGGCCTTAAAGGTCCAAATGGTGATACTGACACAAGACATCTCTCTGTTGGACCCGGCTGCTCTGCCTGCTGCTGCCCGGCCCATGGAGCTGTGTACCGAGAGTTTGTGCCAGTGAGTCCTGTTGGGCTGGGACACATGGGATAGGAGTGCATCAGCATGGGAAGCAGGACGAAATGCACCTTGGAAAGGCAGAGTTACAAGTCCCATTAGGGGAATGGCTGCTGCTGGCACAGGGCTTTAGCAAATGGTTTGGGAGCAGCAATGACAACTGGAGCACTAGAACCGTCTGCCAGGCCAGCGGTGTTCAACCCAGTGATTGCCAGCCAAACTCCAGAGGGAGAAGCCACAGTGCAGGTTGTGCTCATGGTGCGTGCCTGTGGCCCTCACATGCAGGATGATGGCGCAAGGGTAAAAGCCCATGTTTCCCTAATACCTTATTGCTAGTGCTGGTAGAGACATGTTCCTCTTGCACTAGCAGCAACTGAACTTCATTTGAGCCTCTGCATTTTGCCATAGCATGGGAATATTAAGACCTCTGCCCAAATCTGGTTGGCCCCTCAGCCCTGTGGCTTCTGCAGCTGATGGTGCCAGGCGGCAGCACCAGCTGCCAGAGCCGAGGGCAGCACCTGTTGCTGAACATCTGGTTTGGAAGCCGGACTACCCACACCACCTGGGCCAGGGCAGAGCCTATGATGAGATATAACTGTCACCAAACAGTCTCATCCAATCTCTATAACTGCTCCCATCTGGTGTGTTGTACCAGAACAGCACAGGGTAGAAGTTTACAAAGTAGCTCACATGATGAATTCAGCACAGAATGATTTACCTTTCAGTCCTGGGAAGCCAGGCTCTCCAGCTGCTCCTGCAAAACAGAAGAGGGAAATGCTCATCACAGACTATCCAATGCAAATGAATTACTGTACCTCCACAAATGGCTGCTCCAGCCCCTCCATATGTCCCAAATGTACAGGAGAGGCTTTCAAGAGGTGCAAAGCTACAGTGCTTGGCTGAGTGTCCCAGGTGGTGCTGCTGCCTCAGCCTGGCTGCTCTCTTGATCAGCAGTATCTCTCAGGAACAGCAGGAAGAGTGGGATACAGGTGAGAGAGAACTGCTGCTCCATCTCTTGGAATGTGTTGGGGATTCACAGTTCCATTTCAGGGACTCTTTCTAGGGGCTTTCTGTTTACAGTCAGGCACTTGTGAGATTTCAATCAATAGGGTCTTTTAGTGGGTTTGTCCGTCTCCTGCTGGCATTTCAGTTCAAGTCTTGGGTGCTTTTGGCCAGGAAATAGCTTCATATTCAGCATGGAAAAGGGATGTCTTCCCTGCTAGTCAGTGCACTGCTGCTCAGTTCCTACTGTTCCCTTGTGCTGGCACAAGGATTCTTTAGAAGAGACACTTTTCCAGTATTTGCAGCACATCCTGCTGAAGATCCAAAGCAAGCCTGGGAAGTGAAAGACAGTTTCTCAACAGACATCATCCTCTTCAGGTGTTCATCCCATTAAAGGGAAACCTCATCCTGTGCCACAGTTTGATCCTGTTCTTGTGGTCAATTGGGCACTGCACACCGAGTCGAAGGCTGGAGGCTGCTGAAAGCAGTGATATGCTTAGGCCTGAGCAGCAGGTCTAAGCCAGGGTTGACTTACAAGATGGATCCTGGGCATTGTGTGACTAACATCATCAGTATTATTTACCTAAAAATAGAAGACAAAGATACTTATGCTAGCTGTTCATAACCTTCTGTAGCTATCTGCAAGAAATGTATCATTTTAAGAAACTTTTCCAACTGACATGAATAGAGGCTTGTTTGTAGGATATTTTGGGGGAAAACCCTCCCATTCAAGGCCTAGACTCTGACCAAACACTGGCCCTGGCTAAGCAGGAAGCCATCAGATCCAGGTATTTCAGAGCTAAAAATAGAAACAAGTCACTTTGACTTGCTGATTTGGGTTTATAAACACTGGACTCCCTTTCAGGGCGAATCCGGAGACCTTATCTATGGGTGGATGGACCATGTAGGATTTTCCCAGTTGCCAGGAAGGATTCTCCATGTCCTCACTACAAAATGGGGTTCCCCAGAAACTCTAAACTCTGGATGATAGTAAAGTATTTAGGCAATTCATGATGTATCTTTCTCCATCACAATCTTGCCTCTCGTATAGTAATGATTAGGTGCATTACCTTGCTAATTTTTGCCTGTTGTGAAAGCCAAGCATGTAGTTTTATTGAATGTTACTTTTGTGTTGCCTTTAAATTCATAGTAAAATAAGACCATTCTTTCCATTTGTGTCTGTGTTCTTTTAATCACCTCTGTCAATTAGCAGAACAAGCACTCAGGATAGTGTCTCTGCATCAGGCCTCTGGGGTGAAGCTCCACAGAGAGCTCCGAAGCTCCTCAGAGCTGGGGGTCATTTGGGCAGGTTTGCTGTGTTGGAGGCAGGTTAGGGTAGGAGTGGGGAATGGGGATTTTACGGTCAGTGGGAAATTTTGAGAAGAGTGGTATCTTCTTCTGTGTCGTAGTCCCACTCAAGGACACTGTTTCTAGTGCTCACTCCATGTTTATAGTGCTCACCCCCAAATCAGGTTTTCTCTATGCTACTTCAGCACCTTTCTTAGCCTATGGCCAGCCCTGCAGTCCATCTCTGTAGACCCACCAATGCATGTCCTGAGCTTGGGGGCATTTACAGATTAGAGCTGCATATGTTACACATTACCTTTTGCACCAGGTGGTCCTGCTTTCCCGGGGAATCCCTGCTCTCCAATTTCTCCTGTAAAGAGACTCATTTTAATATGCTCGTTACAAACTGACGGGGGGGGGGGGGG
>VWYO01006315.1:7795-28893 GCA_013400275.1 Rhadina sibilatrix | reverse complement strand
TTGTTTTTCCTTTTTTTTCCTTTGCTTTCTCCATTTTTAAGTCATTGACTCCATTAAAAAAAAAAAAAAATCCACAAGGAACAAGGGGAAAAGCAAACAGGAGAAAGCCACAAGGGGAATTAATGACCTGTGTGAAAAAGAAGATGAACAATTTCAAAGGCTGAATATTTAAGTGCAGATACAATAAACACCAACTATTAATGTAGGCGGGGGGGGGGGGAAACCCATTAAAATGACATTTTTCCTGACATTTTTCCTATACCTGCTTGAAGAAAACTCTCTCCTGATGCCGTTCCCAGTGGGAACAGCACTCCCATTGTTTGATTTCCACCTCAAAGGAATCTCTACATCAAAGGTCAAAATTGTCGATAGTTAAGCAAAGTAATTAATTAGCTCTTAGGATCACTGCTAGAGCACAATTTTAACATCATTTTTCTTTCATTCCCCTCGTGTCCAGCAGCTCGAGCAACTTTTTTTTTTCTTTTTTTTCTTTTTTTTAACAAGTTCTGTGTTCCAGAAATTTAATTGCACTTTTATTGTTGTGTTCGGAGTTAATTATACAGCAAAGCAGGTTTATCTCTTCGATATTAAATCAAGCAAGTGCTCTTGGAACAATCAATTGATATTTAATTACAACAGAGAAGCTGCCCTATTAAATCTAAATTAAATGCTCATTGAAGACTATTAAAGTGTTACCAGACCATCAAACAGCAAATGATAT
This sequence comes from Rhadina sibilatrix, assembly GCA_013400275.1. Classification (NCBI taxonomy): domain Eukaryota; kingdom Metazoa; phylum Chordata; class Aves; order Passeriformes; family Phylloscopidae; genus Rhadina; species Rhadina sibilatrix. The sequence continues at coordinate 28,172 of VWYO01006315.1, read as the reverse complement.
CCAATGCAGCCCAGAGCCTTCTGTGCTTGGATTTCTTTGGAATGCCGAGCAGGAAAACTGACCTCAGATGACATTTCCTGAAATTTCCGGTGAATTCCAAAGGAAAATTTCCTTCTCCAAGTTTTTTTTTGCTGAAGGAAAGCCAGCAACAATATTGAGGCTTTTTGATGTCTTTCAGGGCTGTTGCAAGAGTTTAGAGGGGAAGGATTTGGGAGGAGCTCAAAGTGGAGCGTGGAAAAAGGCAGGAGATGCCTCAACAGGGATAATCATGGAATCATGGAATGGTTTGGGTGGGAAGGACCTTAAACCCTAACCATTCCCACCCCATTCCATGGCAGGGACACCTCCCACTGTCCCAGGCTGCTCCAGCCCCAGTGTCCAACCTGGCCTTGGGCACTGCCAGGGATCCAGGGGCAGCCACAGCTGCTCTGGCAATTCCAGCCCCTCCCCACCCTCCCAGCCAGGAATTCCTGCCCAATCTCCCATCCAAATCTCCCCTTTTCCAATCTGAAGCCATTCCCTGTGTCCTGTCCCTCCAGCCCTTGTCCCCAGTCCCTCTCCAGCTCTCCTGGAGCCCCTTCAGGCCCTGCCAGGGGCTCTGAGCTCTCCCTGGAGCTTCTCCTCTCCAGGTGAACATTCCCAGCTCTCCCAGCCTCGCTCCAGAGCAGAGGAGCTCCAGAGCAAATCTCCCCATTCTCCTCTGGACTTGCTGCACCAGCTCCACGTCCTTCTAACTTGGCATCCCAGAGCAGGAGGCTCAATCCTGTTATTCCTTCCTCCTTTCTGGATCCACAAGATCCCAGAGCATCCAGCTCACCAGAGGAACGCTAAATGAGCCTTCCAACGTCCCAGCCCCCGTGGCTGAGCCCATTCCCCATCTCCACCCCTGAGGTGAGGGGATCCTGATGTATTTCCAACCTTTCTCCTGGTTAAGGGAATGGGGTTCCTTCTCCCACTCTGGGAGAATTCCCGCTGAGCACTGACGGAGCCGTGGCAGCAAAGCCAATGGTGATCCAAGGAAATTGAGGCTGCAGGGTTGATTTTGATTAACAGGGCACCACTTTTAAACCGGGAAGAGGATTTTTTTTTTTAATTTTTTTTTTTTTTGGAAAATCCTAAAGCAAACAGTGCTTAAGCTAAATTGCCCAGAGGTTTTCGTGCACGGTGACGTGGAAGGCATTTAAGTGACAAATGTTTCATCTGGAAAGAGAAACTCCATTACTCAGTGTGAGCCATTACTTGTGATGAGTTACGGGTCATCCATCAGTCAATTCCATAATGGATCATCCATATTCATGCCTGGCCCTCCTTACAGCAGGCATGTTAATTTTGCTTTCCTTGACTTGTTTTCCATCTTCGTTTGCCTCAGCTCCCGACCTGAAGCCAGTGGAGATTCCTGTTTGCTCCTTTTTTTAGGATCAGTTTGGAGTGGATGGTGCTGCAAACCCTCGGGAACATCCGGAGGGCTCTGGGAAGGTTTCCCCTCTCAGCAAAGCTGGGATTGGGGTTGGGCAGTTGCCAAAGGCACTGATTCCAGAGATAAGAGATGGGAACTTGTCGCAGCACGACACAAATGAACGACACTCAGCACTGAGATGTCCAAGGCAGAAAGGGGCAGTTCATTTACAGACCTCGACATTTATAGAATTCCAGCAGTGACCATGGATTGGAGGATGAAAATTGTCCTCTCCAACCACACTGGGCAGCCCAACAGCCCATCAACAGCCTCCTCCTTATGAGAAGGATGTAAACATGACAGAACAGTTACAATAACAAATAGGCTGTTTATGTGAAAATCCCTGAGAAACGCCACTACAAAAAGTAAATCATCAGAAGGCTGTGAGAACTTTAGAAAAACAGAGAAGAACAGAGCAACAGGAACTTCCCGTTTGAGGTGTATTTCCACTCAAAATGCTTCTGATTCCAGCAGAACCTTCTGGCCGGCTGCAGGTGTAACACGGACGTGTTGTAGGAACAGGAAAAGGAAGAGTTTTCCAAATTTTCTCCTTTCATTTCCTGCTCCAAGGCCAGACTGTTGTTTCATCCCTCAGGCTGTGCCAGGGGAGGCTCAGGTTGGCCAGCAGGAGCAATTCCTTCCTGGAAAGGGCGGTCAGGCCTTGGGAGGGGTCATCCATCAGTCAATTCCATAATGGATCATCCATATTCACGCTCAGCCAGGCATGATTACAGCAGGGATGTTAATTTTGGTTTTCCATCTTCATTTCCCTGAGCTCCTCATCTGAAGTGAGTGGAGATCTCTGCTCAGTTTTGTAGGATCAATTCAGAGTGGATAGAGCTGCAAACCCTCAGGAACATCCGGAGGGCTCTGGGAAGCTTTTCCCTCTCAGCAAAGCTGGGACTGGGGTCAGGCCCATCCCAGAGATAAGAGGTGGAAAAATACAAGGAGTGAGTGACTGAGCCCAACCCTGAGACTCCTGTGCTAACCCCCCTCCTAAACCGAGTCTAAAATGGCAAGGCCAGATCTGGGAGTTTATTGAGTTTATTGCCTTGGCTTTGTAGAAAAATAAATTCTTACCCGAGGCTGTCATTACCTGTCTCAATCCCTGCCCCTCCGGGCGTTTCCAGATCTCCCAGGAGAAAATTCCCGGCTCCTTGCAATTGTTATCTTGGAGGTTTCTCCACTCAGGTGTGCAATAACCTCTAAGTTTTTTATCAGAACAGTAAAATGGAGCTTCTCCTTCTACCACCATCACTTCTAAGTGCCCTGGAATTTGTTTAATGGAAACCGAGCGTGGTAATGAGGAGCTGAGTGGGGAAAGAACCCACCTGGGTGAAACAGAAACGGTTTCAGTCTTGGGCTTTTCTTTCAGATCTTCTGAAATAAAAAGGAAGATAATTGACAGCAGCTTCTATTATGAAGAACAGGTATTTATGTGTCTACTAATAATTTATGGGATGGAAAATGAGGCACATCCATTGGAAGGGAAGGTGAAGGAATGAACTCCCACTCACTCCAGGAGTTCACACCTTGCTGAACACGTTTCCTGCCGAGCTTCTGTGTGTGTATAAACCTGACTTTTTAAATTGCTGTCACCTGGGGTTTAATGTCTCTGTGTCACATATCCCTGTCCACAGCAGATGAAAATCTCCCCCTCAGATATTGCCACCAGCTCAGCTCATTAATATTCATCATTACCTTTTGCATTCTGCCTTGCAATTAATTTCCAGCCCACATGAAAGTGCTTCTGTCTGAGCCCATTTAATTGGTTTTCAAGGTAGACATTCCCTGAGACATTTCTGCCACTTCCCTCCAAAATAATTCAGTTTCCTTACGTTTGCTCTGATAAATCTATTGGAAGAACAATCAAGTTGGATGGCAAGGTATCCTTTGGATAAACTCTCCTGTCAATGCTTTGCTAAGCTGCTTAAGGATAAAAATATCTCAATTATCCCGGGTGTGGAAGGAGACTGCCTCAAAATCCTGGCTTGGTGGAAAAAAGTCTTGGCTGTGCTGTCACCCACAGAGCAAGGGGGTTGAAAAGATTTATTAAAGAAATAGGAATATTGACCTAATACCAATATCTAACTGAGACAGACAAAAACTCTCTAACAATTTAAAGTTAGAAAGTGTGTGTTTGTTACAGCGCTGCCGGGCAGGGTGTGGGATAACTCCCAAAACACAGAGTCCTTTTATTTACAAAACTGCTGAATACCCAAAATACAAATGCATATTCATAGCCCTGCTTCGTATGGTAATTAGCAGAAAGGTAATTAGGCATCTGTAGTTTGCCCTTTGAAATGGGTGGGTGGTCCCATTCAAGAGGGGTGGGTTTAAAATGAGGCAGTAAAATGGCTCCTCCTGGCTCTGAACTTTCTACCTTTTCAATGCAAATGTGACAAATGAGCCTTGGTAGGACTCCCATTTCCTTAGGGTTTCAGAGGATGGGAGTTTCTGTAACTCTGTGTTTATCCCTAAATCCATTTATCAGGCTCTCTGTTTCTCCTTGCAAGCACAGCTAAGCAAACACAAAGCTGCNTTTATCCCTAAATCCATTTATCAGGCTCTCTGTTTCTCCTTGCAAGCACAGCTAAGCAAACACAAAGCTGCCAAGCAATCAGTTCTTTAAAAGGAAAGTTAACTCAAGTCTGGTTTCCGTTATCTAATTACAAAGATTTTAATTCATTCCAGCAAAGCCCATCTCTAACTAAAATCTTAACTTCTCTAAAACCCTTTATTCTTTGAAGTCTGTGTCTCAGAATGTTGTCTGAGGCACGGGTTTCCCATGAAAAGCTCATCTGAGATCCCAAACTGTGTTTGGAAAGAGAGCAGGAAGAAGGGAAGGGTTCGGGAGAAGCTCAGAGTGGAGCATGGAAAAGGCAGGAGACGCCTCACCAGGGATAATCATGGGATCATGGGATAGGATGGGTTGGAAGGGACCTTAAATCCCACCCAGTGCCACCCCTGCCATGGCAGGGACACTGTCCCAGCCTTCTCCAAGCCCCACTGTCCAATGGAAGGGCAGGTTTGGATTAACCTGGGAGAGTGGAAGGTGTCCCTGCTGGAACTGGGAGATCCTTAAAAATCCCTTCCAACCCAACTCATCCTGGAGTTCTGGGATCAGGGCTTTGCCATGCCAGGTGTGTGTGAGCAGCCATAACGTGACAAACCCATGAAAATAAGAGGAGTTTTTTGGAATTTGAGGTGGCTCATAACGTTTAGAGAGTGGCAGCAACAGTAAACAAAATCAACAATTTACTACAAATTTCCTTTATCCTCTTTTTGATTTCCTTTCCAAGTGTGGTTTATTCCAAGTTACAGCTTCTTTATTGAGCCCAGTGTGAATAAATTTGACACCCCAGCAACAACGAATTCAAAGCTTTTGGCCTTCCCCAGGGGGAAATCCCAGCCTGAGGATTTGCTGAATTGTTGGGATTATTGGGAAAATCTGATCAGGATTTGGCTGGAAAATGCAGGAAAGGTTCCTAGAGCTCGCTGAGTGGTTGTTGCAAAAATAACCCAGGTGGGGCATTCTGCTGAAGTGTTTGTTTGCTCCTAATTGTCCTGCCCTTCTTCAGCTGGGTTTGATGAGATTTCTCTGCATAATTAAAAAGCCCTCAAGGAAAAGGAAAATAAAATAGTCAGCAAATTAATCTGTAGGACAAGGAAACGCTGATCATTCCCAGCACTTTAATTTGTTTAAAATTCACTTTTCTTTAAGGTTTTCCCTTCATCACTGTAAGCTAATTAGAAACCACTTTAGTCTGGTATTAATGCACACAGACTTTTAACCCCATCCTGAATTTCTTAATATTTTAAGGAAATTTTCCTCAAAACTAAGTTTAAAAATTATTGAAAAATTGATTTTTTTAATTTCTTCCAATTTTAAGGCAGGGAGTGGTTTCTTTAGGAAGCACAGAGAGATGAGGAGGCTGAATCCCCTCTGCAGCATCCTCACTTTGGGAAAACCACTGGATGGGAGTGGAGGGACTCTGGCCAATGCTGCTGCTGCCTGGACATCCCATTGCTTTTTCTGGGATTGGGAATGAGCCTCGCAGGAAATACTTCATTTCTTTGTTATTAAAACCAAAGTGCTGCTTATTTGGAGGGAAAATGGGATTCAAAATCACAATCTCATGTCTTCAGGATTGGAGGATAAGGGTTGGATAGGATCAGGGATATTGGGAATTGGGAATTCCTGGCTGGGAGGGTGGGGAGGGGCTGGGCTGGAATTGCCAGAGCAGCTGTGGCTGCCCCTGGATCCCTGGCAGTGCCCCAGGCCAGGTTGGACATTGGGGCTGGAGCAGCCTGGGACAGTGGGAGGTGTCCCTGCCCATGGCAGGGGAGGGAATGGGGGGGGTTTGAGGTCCCTCCCAAGCCAAACCATTCCAGGGATTCTGTGATCCCCTCTCCCGAGGCTCCCCAGGCCACCAGGCAGGGGGAACGTGGGACAGGGATGTCCCTCTGGGTCCCATGCAGGGGGTAAAAATGGAACTTGTGAAGATCAGAAGGACGTGGGATAGTGGGACCAAATCCTCCCAGGGAAAGATGTGGAGATGAGAGGGAGAGAGTTGGCTGGAGGCTCTTCCAGGCACAGAATCCTCATGGAAGTTTCTTTGCCTTTCCCTGNGCTGCACCCTGCTCCAGGATCATCTCTGCTCCAGCAGAACCACAGCTGGCCCTGCAGGAGGGCTGGGCTGGGCTGCTCCAGCACCCTGACCAACAACAGGCTGGCAGGGAGCCCTGACTCTGGCAGGGGTTTTGTTTTGTTTTGGGGGTTTGCTTGTTTATTTTGTACAACTACATTTTTATTTTTAATATTCCTAGTAAAGAACTGTAATTCCCATCCCCAGACCTTTGCCTGAAAGCCCCTTAATTACAAAATTATAATAATTTGGAGGGAGGGGGTTCACATTCTCCATTCCAAGGGAAGCTCCAGCTTTCCCTGGCAGACACCTGTCTTTCCAAACCAAGACACCTGCATCCCACTGAATCTGAGGACATCCCCTCACCAGCCCGGTGGGAATTCAACTGGATGCTGATTATTCATTATTTAATTGCTACTCAAAGGTTGTGGGTACATGAAGGGCTGATTTCATCACCACTCGCGAGGATACTCTTCCTTACATTAGAAAGAGGTTTTTTAGGGTCTTGATTTTCCTTTTTCCTTTGCCCTGCCATCTTTAACCAGGAGCCAGCACAGCTCGACAATCCCGAGACTCTGAGAACTCTGGATTTTATTGAGAATTTCAAGCTGTACTTTCAATTAAGCAAATTAGCACTGAACACTGGAGGCTTCAACTGAACATTGAAGACTTCAGACTGAACATTGAAGACTTCAGACTGGTATCAAATCTTCCTGGGTTGGTGCTTCTGCCTGTGAATAACAAAGGGATTTTGGTTGTGCTCTTCTGCCCAGGTGGCTGCAAATTAAACTGATTTATTACCCCCTGTTAATCAGCAGATAATTGCACCTGCTCTTTGGCAGCAAAAGGGATTCCTGGGGGCAGAAATTCCATGTTGGTATGGAGGAAAAAAAAAAACCCCAAATAGACGAAATACTCATGGACAGGCTGGGTTGGGCCCTTTCTTTGTGTTTTGCTCTGACATTGAGAGGTTTTGGGGTGAAAAGTGTTTTATTTTCTCTCTGGAGAGCCTTGTAGCCACTAAAGGTGCAAGAAATCCCTGGCACGCTGTTAATGGGTGGTCAGGGAATAAAAAAGCTGCTGAAAAAGGGAAGATTGAGGGAAGAAATGACTCCTAGAAGGACCTGGAATCTGCTGAGGAGCTCGTGGAGCTCAGCACTGAGCTGAGCTCATCCCTCTGAACGAAGGCAAAGTGCTGAGCCCCACTCAGTGCTGCTAAAATTCTCTGGAAATCCACATTCCATGAGCTCAGAGCCCTCCAAACAAGCCCAGGATGTTTCCCAAGGTGTTAACAAGAGAATCAAAGGAGATAAACGTTAAAAAGGCAGCGACCAACAGCGAGGGCCCAGTGCCCACAAAGCCCGGAACGAGATTTGCATCTCCCCAGAGCTCTTCCCCACCACAACCCTGACATTTGAGACGGGTCAATAGATGCAGAATCCCATCGATTCCTTCATTTTCTTTTCTAAAAGCAAACTTTGCAAAGCAGCCGAGCGGCGTTTCGAAGGGGGAGGCGTCGTTAGAAAGGTTAATTGTTGTTCCAAGGCTCCGGCTGGGATCGATGGGGCCGGGAGCTCCGTGGATTTTGTGGAGAAGCAGCTGATGGCTGCAGCTCTCCCAGCTGGAGCTTTGTTCCTCAGGAAAACAGAGCAGGGGCTGTCCAGGGATTCGGGGCTCGGCAAAGCTGGATCAAGCTCCTTGACAGGCATGGGAAACAAAGGTGGTGTTAATTTTGCAAAAGCCAGAGGAGGTTGGAGGGGTCTCTGTTTACACGTGCAACGCCCAGGGCTGCTGGAAAAGCTGCTGGTGGAGGTGACAGGGACAATCCCTCGGGAAGCAAGGGGCAGAGTATGGGGTGTCAGCTGTTCCTCCTGAGGGATGGGCATCGTGGCACAGCAGGTGAGGTCACTGCGCCTCCCTCCTCACTGAGGGCCCCGGAAGGAAACACAGGCAGCAGGGCTCACTCAGAGCAGAACCAGGGAATTGTTTGGGCTGGAAGAGCTCTCTGGATCATCAAATCCAACCATTCCTCAGCACGGCCAAGGCACCACTGTCCCATGTCCCCGAGTGCCACATCCACAGGGATTTCAAATTCCCCCAGGGATGGGGGCTCCACCCCTGCCCCAAGCAGCTCTGCCAGGGCTGGAGAACCCTTTCCATGAAGGAATTTTCCCTAATATCCAATTTAAACTTCTCCTGGCCCAGCCTGGGGCCGTTCCCTCTCCTCCTGTCCCTGTGCCCTGGGAGCAGAGCCCGACCCCCCCGGCTGTCCCCTCCTGGCAGGAGCTGTGCAGAGCCACAAGGGCCCCCTGAGCCTCCTTTGCTCCAGGCTCAGCCCCTTTCCCAGCTCCCTCAGGAATTCTCCAGCCCCTCCATGTCCTCCTTGTCATGGGAGGCAAAGAACCTTGATGTACCTGAGCCTTTTCCTGACCCTTTGCCACATTCAGCAAGGGCAGGAGATTCTCTTCATCCCTTCCTTTGTTGCTGAAATATTTATAGGAGTAATTTTGAAGTCCCTTGTGGCGGTATCTACATTAAATTCCAGCTGGGCTTTGCCTTTCTGATTTCCCCCTGCTTCACCTCCTGACATCCTTGTCCTCCTGACTTACCTGCCCCTTGCTCCAGAGGTTAAAAAAACCCATATTCTGATTATTTTGTGCTGTTCACACAGCCCATGGCCTGAGCATTCATGAGAACTCCATCCTGGCTCTGGGTGGAAAATGGGACACAATTTCCTGGAGCTCAAATGGATGGAAGTCACTCGTAAATGAGTAAACTCTGAGGGGAGAAAAGCAACATTTTCTTTTCTCTCTTTGCACGTGAAGAAATGGAGACTCAAAGAGATCCCAGGAAAAGCATTCCCTGATTTTGGGTGCTGTTTTTGGGATGCCCTGGGAGGTTATCAGTTCCCTTGCTCAGGGCTCAGCTCCTGCTGGTCCCTTCCTCTCCCTCAGTGCCAGCTCCAGGAGAAAAATCTGACAGCAGCTTTGGGAATTCCGAGATCTCAGAGCTAAACCGCGACAGGAGTTTTGTTCAGAACACAAGTGTGACCGTCTGAAAAGATGAAAGTTAATTTATTATAAAATTAATGCCAGCAAAGCAGGAACAGGAGATTCTGAGAGACTCCCAGTCCAAAGCAGCCTCATGGAGCTGTTCCTTTGTCACCCTCCCACCACGGGGCCATCATCTGAGTGATCCCAAAACTTTTCATCCCAGGAATTCCTCTGTGAGCATCCCTTTAACCAGGAATCCAATCTCCCCCCTCCCCACACTGATCTCATTGAGCTGCAATGATACAAAAGCTCCATTTGCCTGAGCTAATCTAAATAATCAGAATTATTTAACACCATTTTTCTCTCTGGACCGAGCACATCCAGTAAATTTTTATCCCCAAGTATCTCCCAAGGACGCCTGATGAAAGCTCCTGAACACCAGGCTGAATTCCAGTCGCTGCTAATGCCCATTGAAACCTCAAATAGGAGATTTAATTAGATACTGCTGATTAGAACCAGTCCTGGTGTCCCTGGCTTTATCCCTTTTCCCCCTGGGATTTAACAGTAATTTGTATTTTAATAGCCCAATATTGTCCTGCTTTACAGCTCTATAAGCTCCGCTCGGATTTTTTCCATCCCCCTTGGATGACAAGAAAAATCCCCCAGGATTGTCACCATTCAGACATTCCCTGGATTTCACTCGTTGTCCAGGATCTCCAGCTGCCCCAGGAATGCTCTGGGTGAAGATCAGCCTTCCCAGTAATCCCAGTTGTTCTCTGTAGGAGTGAACGGGATGATCATGGAATCATGGAACCCTGGAACCCATGGATTCCTGGAAGTGCCCAAGGCCCGGAATCATGGAACCATGGAAACATGGAATTACAGAACCATGGAACCATGGAATCATGGAACCATGGAATCATGGAAGCATGGAATTATGGAAGCATGGAAGCATGGAAGCATGGAAGCATGGAACCATGGAAGCATGGAAGCATGGAATCATGGAACCATGGAACCATGGAATCATGGAATCATGGAATCACGGAACCATGGAATCACGGAACCATGGAATCATGGAACCATGGAATCATGGAATCACGGAACCATGGAATCCTGGAATCCTGGAATGATTTGGGTTGGAAGGGATTTTAAGGATCATCCAGTGCCACCCCTGCCATGGCAGGGACACCTCCCACTGTCCCAGGCTGCTCCAGCCCCAATGTCCAACCCGGCCTTGGGCACTGCCAGGGATCCAGGGGCAGCCACAGCTGCTCTGGGAATTCCAGCCCAGCCCCTCCCCACCCTCCCAGCCAGGAATTCCCAATCTCCCATCCATCCCTGTCCTCTGGCAGTGGGAAGCCATTCCCTCTTGATCCCTTGCGTTTTCCTCACTTCTGTCCTTTGAGTTGTCCATATTGTTTTTCCCTTGGACAATTTCCCATGTCCTGGATAACTCGTGGTGCTGTCACTGCCAGAACAGACCTGCCCCATTCCTGGCTCTTTTCCCTCTCCCTTTAGCTCCCATATTTTCCTTCCCTCTTCCTGGTCCCCTGGTTCATGCACCTCCAATGTGGAATATTTTATTTTCCCTCTGTTTCCACCTCTCCCCTCGTGCAGCCTCTCTCTGCTGGCTTCCACCCCGCTCTGCAATCCCCTCTTGCCTGCCAGGCAGGAACAGAAAGCTGGGATTTGCTGTGGGAATGTTTATGGGGCTTCTCTGGAGCTAAAACACCTAAAATGGGGCCCAGCATCTTCCCACTGCCTCAGACTGGAGTTGGGGCAAACACATCCATGAATAATCCGGTCCCCCCAAGACTTTGGTGCTGACTTTGGGAATTCCCAGCTCCAGGATGGCCTGGAAACCCCATTTTCTGGGTGTCACCGTGCATGGAAGGTGAATTATTCCCTTCAGTGCACACCTGAGCTGAGCAGCTCTGCCTGAAGTTGAGAGCGGGTGGGGGTGGGAAGAGAGGGATTTTCGGAGCTGCCTCAGGCAATGTCACCAGGAAGTGACTGCAGCTGAAAGTGGAGCAGAAAACACAACGGGACTTGGCCACTGCACACGTCTGGGATCATCTTTTCTCCTGGCACCCGCAGCCTGCACCTTGTCCACGTTTCCTTCCAGTTCATTAAAGGAACACCTGAGCTCTGTCCTGGTCCAAATCCGTGTAATCCATCCAAAATCCATGGCTGCAACAGAGGTGGGGGTTTCCCTCCCTAATTCCAGTTTAATAAGCAACTTCCATTGAGTTCCTGCTGCGATCCTATGGATTTAGACAATCTTAATTATGTTCAGGAGGGAAAAAAAATCACAAATTAGTGATTTGACCGCAGCGTTTAATCAGTTTGTAGCAATTAATTCCCAGTATTTCCACTATAATTACACCTTTTTAAAAAGCCAGTTAATTTTATGTATGAACATATATTCCCAGACCTGTCATTCCTGGTAAAACAAAGGAGTATATTTATGTATTCCCCAGCCTGGCTGAGGTGTCTCCGAGTGAAGAATATGAGTTTATAACTGTCTGCAGTGAAATTCCTTCGGGAAATGGCTCGGAGAGAAGTGTGGAATCATCAGCTGCCGCCGAGGCTTGTAAATGTGTCACCTTGTTTTCCAAGGCCTGTCTTACTGACACAGGAACAAAGCAGCAGCTGGGAAAATGGAGTAGTTCACTCCCACATGGATATTTCTTTGGAAAATTGGGATCTCACCAGCGATGCCGTGTTATCCGACAGTTAGCACCGGTCAGCGTGGGATTGCTGCTGAAGGATTGGTTGAAAAAGTCATTTTTTTCTACAAATATTCTGCAGGGCAAAATAGGCACAAAACAAATTTTTTTTTTGTGTCAAAAAGCCTGGAAGAAATTCAATTTTTTCTACAAATAAGCTGTCTCCAAAGTGATTCCCTCCAGGCTAATTCTTGGAGATTCCAGGTAAATGGGTGTGTGAGGAGGAAGGAGCTGCAAAGTAGGGTTAGATTAGATGGGATATTGGGAATTCCTGGCTGGGAGGGTGGGGAGGGGCTGGGCTGGAATTCCCAGAGCAGCTGTGGCTGCCCCTGGATCCCTGGCAGTGCCCAAGGCCAGGTTGGACATGGGGGTTGGAGCAGCCTGGGGCAGTGGGAGGTGTCCCTGTCCATGGAAGGGGTGGAATGGGATGGGATTTAATGTCTCTTTAATCCAAACTGTTCTGGGATTCTCTGCTGATCTGTGCTGTCACCATGGCAGAGCTGCTCCTTAAGATTTTATGTTGGATCCATGGCACCTTCAGGTCTCCAGAAAAGACCAAGAAAGAGACTCAAAACCAAGGAACCCTCAGATCATGGGAAGACTTTCTGGAGGATCACCCACAAACTGTTCTGGGATTCTCTGCTGATCTGTGCTGTCACCATGGCAGAGCTGCTCCTTAAGATTTTATGTTGGATCCATGGCACCTTCAGGTCTCCAGAAAAGACCAAGAAAGAGACTCAAAACCAAGGAACCCTCAGATCATGGGAAGACTTTCTGGAGGATCACCCAGGTTTCCTTTGCTTCATTTATTTCCATTATTTCCCTTTTCGTACCATAAATCTTTCAGGCCACCTCTGCCTCCACCTGGGTGTGGACGAGCCCAGCGCAGAGCAAATGGGACTGAGGCTCAGACACACTAAAATGGTACAAATTATTAAAAATGGTACAAAAATTTTTTTTAAAATTATTTTAAATGGTACAAATTTTTTTAAAAACAACCTTTTGTCCTGGTTTAGGGCAAACCCAGGACACCTTTATAAAAACTCCAGTTTTCCCCCTCAGAGACAACAGATCTGCCATGTCTGTCCTTATTTTCCTGAGTGCGCTTCGGGAATGCTTTAAATCTTTCCTGAATTCCCCCTGATCCGGTGGTTTCTGCGGAAGGCAGGCTGTGGGTGCAGCACCGCAGCAATGCGAGATAAACGCTGCATTTTGGGCTGAATTCCAGCAGGTTTGTCATGGCTTGATCCGAGTGGAAAATGCATCCAGAGCTGTGCTCGGGGGGATGTTTTATTCATGAGGCCTCTGCTGCTCCGAGGCACAGCAAAGGCCCCTCCCCACCACTGAACAACACATTCTGCCTCCTCTGAAAGCTTTGCTGGGAGCTCTGTTCTTTCCTTGTCTTCCCTAAAGGTCTCCCATCCATCCTCTTTCCCCGGGAGATGCCGCAATCCGAGGTTTCGGCTGAGGCAGCAGCCAATTCCAGCTTTTCTTGCAGCACTGGCAGGACTTCAGGTTTGTGGCTCCAGGTTCATTGCTCGAGGGGCCTGCAGAGGATTTCACCACGTTCTTCACCACAGTTTTCACCACAGGCTTTGTACCACTCAAAAGACTGTTTTTTCAATGTTCCACTCCATCCAGGAGACGCCCCGTGATTTGCACCTTCAATTCCAAGTATCAGGAGACAAAGCTGCTGGAAAGACACCACCTTGGGGTTGTTTTACCCCAAGGCACGAAAAACTCCCCAACCACCTGCCAGTGGCTTGTGGCTCGGGCTTTGTCTCCAGCTTGACCGAAGCTTGTTGGAATTATTCCACAAGTTTGTGCTGTGCATTTGATTCCTCACTTTCCATGGAGACGAGGAGCACAAGACCCTTTTCCTGGAATTCTTCCACCTTTGAAGGCTGCAAAAGTTTCTCTGCCTTCCCTGTTCCCAGGGAAGAGGTCACCGGTGGTGGCAAATCTCGGACAAATCATGGAATGGTTTGGGGTGGCAGGCACCCTACATTTTTCTCATCCCAAACTTTTCCATGGGCAGGGGCACCTTCCTCTATCCCAGGTTGCTCCAAGCCTCACTTAGAGACAAGCAACATTCCTAAACCCCTCTCAAACATAAACCCAAAACGCTGCTGAGTTTTAAAGCTTCCTTATGCAAAAACATCAGTAAGTAATTTAAAGTCGGAGCTTTGCTCATTTTGTTTCTTCCACAGAAAGAAGAATTTTAGGAACAAGAGAGGAATGAAGGGTGAAGGAAGCAGAGTTCCATGGATGGCAAGTACCCCTGGGTTGTCAGGAACTCCTCATTAGATGGGGTTTTCTGGCACTGACTCCTCCCCAAAGACAGAACAATGGGAAGATGAAGATGTGGGTGAATCATGGAATTATTAAGATGATAATATAAGAACCTTCCTCTACATGATCCAGTCGAATCCTTCCCCAGCACTGCCAAGGCCACCATTGGCTGTGTCCCCAAAGTGTCACATCCACAGGGATTTAAATCCCTCCAGAGATGGAGATTCCACCCCTGCCCTGGGCAACTGTGCCAGGGCTGGACAGCCTTTGCCAGGAAGGAATTCCTCATAATATCCAAATTAAACTGATGCCATGGGAAGGCTGAGCTGGAGCAGAGACTGGGCAGAGCTGGAGAATAAAGCAGAGATTTATTAAAAGGCCTTTAAGGACACACCTTGGGCAGGACAAGAGCCTGGGCAGGGCTGCACCCAAGGGGGACCCAAAATGGACACAAAAAAGGTCACAAAATGGACACAAAATGGACACAAAATGGACACAAAATGGACAAACGGTCACCAGGTCTCACACTTTGATCAGTTCTGCTCCATTTGCACATTGGGGTTGAATTGTCCAATTCCAGCTGCAGCTGATGAGGTCCCACCCTTCTTGTTTTCTCTCTGCAGCCACCCTTGTTTGTGCTCTGGGGCCTGAACACTTGTCCCAGCTGTCCTTGGTGTGCAGCAGGAGCAGGATTTGTTTTGTGTCCCTGCTGTGTGCAGAGCTGAGTGAGCCTGAATGTGAGGCTGAGAGCTGCACCCTGGGCAGCACAGAGCCTGGAATGCAGGGGGGATGGAACCTGAGGCATCAATACTTCCCCTGGCCCAGCCTGAGGCCGTTCCCTCTCCTCCTGTCCTGTTCCCTGGGAGCAGAGCCCGACCCCCCTGGCTGCCCCCTCCTGACAGGGAATTGGAGCATTTCTTATTCCCATTTTTCCAACCTCCCTTGTTCCTCAAACAGATTCCAGCTGATGATCTCCAGGACCTTCTAGAACCAACAGCGCAGTTCCCTGAGCACTTTGAGCCTGGTACAAGCACCAGGCTGCCTTTTGTCATGGAAAATGTCTCATCTCTCTCTGCTGAGTGCCACTTTTATCTCCCCAAATGTTTTATTTTGCAGCCCGGGCTGTTGCATCCGATGGCAGAGCAGCTGCTCAATTATTTCCTGCTGTCAGCAGCGATATGAAGGGATTCAGGAACTGGACATAAAACAAAATCTGGACAATGCAGGACTTGGCTCATTTGTGTAGAGCACGCTAGGAACGAGCACCAGCTGCACTGAGCTGTTAATTTAAGTTATTTTAATGAGGAGAGGGAGGAAAGGGTTTCAGGTGCAGCATAAATGTGGGAAAAAAAAAAACCTCCTCCAGGTGATGCCAACATTTGGTGGCCTCAGAGCTTCCACCTGGAGCTTCACCCTGTGCTGGTCACGGCCTCAGATGGCTCTGATTTGGCAATTTTGTTTGTTTTTAAGCTTGTTTCTTTCCCAATCCCACATAACCTCCTATGAAAAATCCAAGCAGGACAGGTTGGGAAATGGGACAAGAGCAGGATTGGCTGTGATGGGATCAGGACCAGCTTCTTGTCATCTCTGCAATATCAGGTTTGCTCTGTTGGTGCTTCTGCACTTTTCCCCGTGTTTTCCCCAGTGTGTTCTTACTGGTCAGGAGCTAAAAAGCCTGTTAGGAATGAAAATGAAAACAGAACTTGATTGTCTTCCCTCGTTTCCCTCACAGAAATCATCAGGAGCTTGCAAAAAGAAAAAAAAAAACCTCAAAACTCCTGAGTAAGGAAAATTTAAGAAAATCTTTAAAATTCTGGTGTGCTGCTTGTGTTTTTCAGCTGCTCTGAACACAAAGATTGTCCCAGATGGGTTTAAGAACAAAGCTACCCAAAAATCCTCTTTAAAAAGAAAAACAAAACAAAACACACACCAAAAACAAAGAAGCAAACAAAAGCCAACCAAAAAAACCCCCATCAAATTAATTTTCCTTTCAATTTTTGCAGTTTCCATCCACAGAAGTTTAACTGCAGATCAATGGGGTTTGACTGGCTCCTGCTCACCTTGGAGCTTCCGTTTCAGGCAGGCAGAAGGATTTGTAAAAACTCGAGGAGGTTCTCCAAGGTGGAGCCAGTTCCTGTTCCTGATTCCATGGGTGGTGAGAGGTGAAAAAGGAGGAATTTGGCTGTGCTTTGATGCTGTGGTGTTCATAAACCAGGAATTTTCGGGACAAATATCCACCCTTGTGCAGGATTCTGTGTCCCAGATTCTTCTGTAGGAAAGCAGAGAGCATGGGCTGGGCTGGGCTGGGAGCCTGGATTTAAATATCAGAGGAGAAAGAAAATTCTTCACTCAGAGGGTGGAGAGGGGCTGGGATGGAATTCCCAGAGCAGCTTCCTGGATCCCTGGCAGTGCCCAAGGCCAGGTTGGACATTGGGCTTGGAGCAGCCTGGGACAGTGGGAGGTGTCCCTGCCATGGCTGGGGTGACACTGGGGGGGATTTAAGGTCCTTTTCCACCCCAAATCATTCCAGGATCCTGTGATATCAAATCCAGGATCAGCTCAGCAACTCCTGCTTATCTCTTTTGAACTGGAAATTCAATTTTTGGTTTTTTTTTTTACTTGATGGGAAGGTTTCAGGAATGATGGACTCTACCTTTTCTCTGCTGCTCCTTTTTGGGGATGGTTTCTGTGCAGGGCTCGATGGTCCCTGAGGGTCCCTTCCAGCTCAGCTGATTCTGGGATTTTGAAGGGAAACGAAGGATTTATGGAATGCAAGAAAGACAATGCAGGGGTAGAGGTGGGATCTGGGGCTCCCTCTCATGGCTTGGCCCCACTCCAGGAGCTGCTCAGGCTGAGTTCTGGGGCTCAGAGGGATCCCAAAGCAGGAAACTGTGAAAAACTCGGGACTCCAAGCTCAAACCAGAACCCCAAAGGTTTTCCTGGGGAGAAGCTGCAGCCAAAGGTCAGGCTTTGGTTGCTCTAAATTTACCCTGAGCCCCCTGATTTTTAACTCTGCTCCCCAAAAAACACCCTGAGCTTCACCAGGTGAGGATTTATTGCTCTTGGCTCAACGTTCCCACCAAGAAATGCAGGATGCTGGGAATCTCTGCCTCTCCCAGCCCCTCAGGAACATTTTTGCCCTGGAAATTTCCATGACGCCCCTCACTTCTCTCCACGAAGAAAAATTATTTCCACCCTAGGACATTAAGAATTAAAATTCATTAGCTCAGGCACCCATTAAACTATCAATATTTTTCTCTGCCCTGAATTACTGATCATTAGGATTTTTTTTATTGTGGGGAACCAGCAGCTTTTCCATTCCCCGCTTCCCAGAATTCCCTGTCCATTACACTCCAGTTTTTTGGTGCCCCATTTGTCACCATGGGAACAGCTTTGAGATCCCACACCTGGGCTGTGTGGCATTAAGGAAATAAATAAGGTGGAAAGAGCACTGATGACAAAAAAAAAAAAAAAAGGAGCATTCAAAAGCTCTGCAATCAGCAGAGATAACAACAGAAAAATGCATGACAGGTAATAAATGAGAAAATTCTCGTCTGGAAAGCTCGGCTCAGGTTCCTGTGCATGAATCCAAGAGGAATTTTCGCGAGGAGAAAAATAGCTGCTGATCGGATCTTCATCCCAAGGCTGAATTCTCATAACATTTTCCCAGTATCAGCTCCCAGAATCTCCCAAAGGAAAACACGAACCTGGAAATGACCACGAACAGAAATATCTTCCTTTCCCCGCCGCACTTTTCAATACTCAGTTTTGTTATTATTTATTATTCTCATCATCTGATGGAGCGAAAAGAAGCCAAGGAGGAGCCTCAGGCTGAAATGGTTTCTTATCTGGAGGCAGTTTCATTAGGATCAGATTTCTCCTGGTTGGGAATGTGTCCCTGATTGCGGCAGGGGTTGGGACTGGGTGGGCTTTAAGGCCTTTTCCAATCTGTCCTGGGATTTTAGGATGCCCTGCTCTCCCTCCAACCTTTTCCTTCTGCCTGTTATTCCAAAATCCAGCACCCAGAGTGGGAACGTGTGGGGCTCACCACAGGGAATCAGCCACTTCTCCCAGCTCTTTTGGGGGATAAAGGCTTCAAATCAAAATTTGAATCCAGACGTGAGGCAGGATAGACCAAGAACTAAAACATTTGGGGGAAACTCCAAATGGCTTCCCTTGGGAAAGGCCAGGGATTCCAGGAAAACACAGATGTCAGCGACTCTGAAACTCAAAGAGGGCCAAAGCAGAGAAGAGGAGGGCAAAAGCAGCTTCCAAGATTCTGGAATGAGCACCAAGAGCATGATGGAATTCTGTCTTCCCTGTGTTTTTTTAACAACTCATTAACAGTTGGTGTTAATGACAGTCAGGTGTCCAGGCGCTCCTGCTCCCACTGTGCTCCAACCCGGCCTTGGGCACTGCCAGGGATCCAGGGGCAGCCACAGCTGCTCTGGGAATTCCAGCCCAGCCAGGAATTCCCAATTCCCAATCTCCCACCCATCCCTGCCCTCTGGCAGTGGCCTGGATCTGCGCAGGCAAGATCTGCTCTGTGTTTATGAGAGGAAAAGATGTAATTAGAGGTTCAAGAGTCATCAACATCTTCTGCTTAATTAGTTCCTTTTGTGGTAGGGATGCAAATGGCGAGAGCTGATGGGAAGAGGGACAGAGGGGATTTTGCTTCAGAGGATCAAGACTTGGGAATTCTGAGAGNGAGCTCTCCCTGGAGCTTCCCTTCTCCAACATTTGGAACATTTCTCTATCAATATTGCAGGGAAGCAGTGACCTCTCATGGATTTTAACTTTTCCATGCTTTTTGGATGAAGAAAGGGAACAGGGATGACCTTCAGCTCTCGTAGGGAAAAGCGCTTCCCTCAAATATTTAAACACCAAGCAAATGTTGAATTATCAGCACTGGACAGGGGGAGTTTCTGCAATCCACAGGCAATTACATCAATCAAATGTGCAAATATCCATGTTTTATACTTCCCTTTAAAGAATCCAGCCTTGGGTCCTCCTGGGAATCCTATCACTGAGAGAAGACTTGAGTTCCTCTTACTTTACTCTTGATTTCTTTTAAAAACCTCTGATTTTTTCCCTCCTGAGGGTTCATTGTTCTTGGATTTCTTGTGGATTTTTCTCCCCAGCTTCCACAGAGACTCTTCTCTCTGCCCAAAGCCTCCTTCTGAGCTCCCCTGGCAAGTGCCCTTGGATAAAAAGAATTTGGGATTTCAACTGGAAAGGCAAATCAACAATTCTTTATTTCGCTTCCTAACTCCTTCCTCACCCTTCAACCAATTCATTTCCTTCTCCTTATCAAGAGGTCCCACAGAAACCCAGGAATTTTTAATTGCTAGGAATTTTAAATGACTCTAATTTGGCATAAAAATCTGCCAGTGATGCAAGTGAAGGCTTGGAATTTTCAGGGATTTGGGGTGAGAGGAGCGTTCCCATCTCTCAGATATCCTGGCATGGCTCTTGGAAGGGTCCCACTCCCTGAACTGCCTGGAAGGGACCAGCTGAGACCTTTTGTCCAGGAATTTTGAGGGCAGAATCTGACTCTTCCCAATTTTTTTTTTTTCAGATAAAGTAATTTAAGAAACAGTAAAAACACCTCAATTTCATCCCTATTTTAATTTCATGGCATATTTTTTTTTTCCAAGGAGTCGTTTTTCCTTACACTTCTAAATTATCTTTTTGGCATTAATTTTTGCAGCTCCAGTACATCAGAAATCAAAGCTTTCCACTCTTCACAACAGCAAATTCATGTAAATAAAATTTATGTGGGGAAAAAAAAAATTATTCTGATGGAAATAATAGACTTTAAGTAGAAACCTTGATGCCAAAGATATTTTAGGTTGCAAGACGATTTCTTTTCATTATTTACAGCTGAGCCATGGGTTTGAATTGCATAAATTTCCCCCAAATATGAGTTTATAGAACATCCATCACAGCAGAAAAGATAAAATCAACTCATTTGACCATTATTAAAATGTGAATTATAAGCAATCCCCTCTCCCTTTTTATTGCAGTTCTTTTGTATTTCTTAAGCCACACGGAATTTAATAAATCTCTGCAGGACTTAATAAAGAGCAGGAGATTTATGCAGGTGCTGAGATATTCATGGAGTCCCCACCACCCCATGGAATTGATTTCCATGGATTCCTCACCGTTCTTTTATATTCCTGGAATTCTCCCACTGCCTCCCAGAGCTCGTCCAGGGAATGTTCTGGTTGTGCTGGTGTGGCGTCCATCAGGGAGATC
>VWYO01006313.1:6274-24727 GCA_013400275.1 Rhadina sibilatrix | reverse complement strand
CAGGACAGGACAGGACAGGAGCTTCCCAAGCCCACACAGATCCTGTGCCACCCCCACGGGGAGGGGGAGCTTTGGTCCCTCTCTGCTGCTCCACAGAAGCCCCCTGGGAACAGCTCTTGTTCTGCAACTCCAGATGCAGAAATGCCAACTCCTGACCCCAAATGAGCACCAGGAGGGCACAGAGGAGGCAGCAAAATAGGATCAGGACGTGACAAGAACTGTACAAAACACCTCAGGTGTTGTTTGAGCAATGTTAAAAATAACCAAGTCTCACAGCCAGGCCCTGAGGAGTCACTGGTATCAATAATGGATCTTTATCTGGGACTGAGCTCCCCCAAAAACAACAAGGGATAATTCTGAACACATTCAGGGATCTGACAACTGTTAAAAATAGTGCCTGGCATGCCACAAATGCAATTCAATACAGAAGCTACCCCTGCAGCTCTATTGAGATGATCAGGAAGTCAAAGCAGGGTTTAGATTTAGTCCTAAAACCAAAAAATAAAATACAAAATCTCTGCTCTGAAAAACGCTTCTTGGAAAACACTTGGCATCTGTCTCCTCATTCTCCTTTTTAATGCACTAGATTGAAAAACACCAAATAATCCTACAGAATCTGGAGAGTTTTATAATAACAAACCCTCAATCCTGCAGTGAGTGATTTATTCTTAAGAGATCACTTACAAATGAGTACAGGTGAAGCTGCTGAAGGTGAGATTAGGATCTGGACAGGACACAGGGAATGACTTTGAAGAGAAAGAGGGCAGGGTTGGATGGGATACTGGGGAGGAATTCTTCCCTGTGAGGGGCTGGGCTGGAATTCCCAAAGCAGCTGTGGCTGCCCCTGGATCCCTGGCAGGCTGGGCAGGGCTGGAAGCACCTGGGACAGTGGGAGGTGTCCCTGCCATGGCTGGGGTGGCTCTGGATGATCCCTGATGTCCCTTCCAACCCAAACCATCTGGGATTCTACAATCTCAGCTGTTACAAACTCAGGAAGAAGCAGGTGCTGTTACCTTTCCTCCTGTCGCCACTGTCTCCTCATCCTGCTCATCTGAAAGGTAAAATCATTGGTAATAATAAACTCATTTTTACATAAATAAACACCAAGAAACTCATTTCAATGCTCACAAGCCTTTCCAGCAACACAACTGCTTAATTGGAATGAGCATTTAATTTCCTTTGGAAGGGAAGGGAGATGGATCCCACATCACTGAAGCAGTTGCACCTTCACCTGTCCCAAGCCAGGGAACAGGTAAGAATACAGAGGAAGGATAATTAGAATTCCTCAGCACTTCAGAATCCATAATTAATTACTTCCTTTCCCAGTGCCCCAGGTGACTCTTGTATAATAAGATGTGGGATATGAGTTTGTACCTCATGTCAAGGCTCAGCAAAGCTCAGGGAACCTGTGGTTTACCCTGATTCCCATGAAAAAAAAAATTCTGCTAGAAAAGAGCTCGTATGTCACGTTAAAGAAATAACATTTCTAATAATGTTATTAACAATATAGTAAGTTTTTAATATGTTTTTGACAATAATATTGCTAAAAGTAACAATAGCCTGTGAGGGAACAGCCTTGCAGTGAAAAGAAGAGTTGGTACATTGGAACTTGAATATGTATGAAATATGAATGAATTCATCAAAACAGCAGAAGTAGAGATTGCTTTTTTAAACTGAGAGCTTCAGAAACATTTAAAATCTCTTTTAAGGGCTCGAGGCTGAGGCTTGGGGCAAGGGTGCAGGGGGCTTTACCCAGGTCTGCCACGGTTCCTCCTTTCACAGGCGTGTTCTCACTGTCCTTCTTTGGGTTCACTGCAAGAACAGGGAGTGAGTGATGAGAGAGCTGCAGGCAGGGAATTCTCCAGCCTGGCCTGATTTCCCTGTGCCCTGCTGCAGTTCAGGAGTTCACACAAGGGCCTGTTTGTCCCATTTCCCTGCATTCCCAGCTGCACACAAAGCAGGATCTGCCCAGGAAAACCCTGCACTTCCCCACCTGTCCAACACACAGCAAAGCTTTGGCAAAACCAAACCAAGGAACAGCCAAACGGAGAGATTCCCAAAATAATCTGGGGTCAAGAATGCAGCAGGAATTCTTTTTCCCAGAATTATTATTGCCCACATCAACATTTCCCTGAAAAGGACTAAAAAGCACTTGAAATGCAGCACGTTTTCCACTCATTTAACATCCTGCTGGGAACTTGGCAGGGAAATACTTTGCCCCAGAAAACTCCACTTCCCCCAACATGAACAGGTGAAATGAAACATTTCAGTAGACTGCTGCAAATCTATTTTTAAAAAGTGTCTTTTATAAATGCAGTTTTGTGTTTTCAAAGGCCAAAAGGAGGTGACTCTGCTGCCCTTTTCAGCTGTTACATCCCTGACTAGATAAATCTATGGGCAGAGGTCACCTGCCCCATGGCCACAGAGTATTTTCAAAGATCTGATAAAATGTATACAAAATTTTAATGCAGTTTAATTTTTTTAACAGTCAAAGAGTTTAAAGTGCTCTCATATTTTACCATTTTTGGGAAGTACCACTTCTTCTATGTTGGGTACTGGGGTGGGATCCTCCATGTCCTTGGTGAGATCCTCCTGCTCATCCTCTTCCTTCTGCCCCCTCCTTTTCCCATAGAGAGCTGCTTGTCTGGAACAGAGCAGACACAGGGGCTCTGCCAGATGTGCCAGGAGGGTCAAAGCCTCCTGAAACCACTCTGGGAACAGAGGCAGAACCAGCCCCACGTCTCCTCACACACCCCAACTCAGGCTTTACACTTGGGAGGGGCAATTCAGGTTATCAACTCACTCCTGATAAAGCTCCAGTTTTGTCTTATTAGAGCCCAACAGGTCCATAAACAATTTTTAGCTCTGAATTTTTAGCTCCTAAGTGCTCCCCTCCATACCCACACATAATACCCCATAATTAAGTTTTCATTTGGGTAAAATGTTGGCAGAATAAGGAATTGCACCACCTGCTCAGGAATAATCCCTCAAGTCTATCCAGAAATAATTACAGAATCCCAGGTCACAGAGCTCACCCCATAAGCATTTCTTGAATTTCTTCTCCTCATTTCTTTTCACCTCAAATTCCAGGCCTCTGGAAACTTCCAGACACTCACCCTTTCTTCCCTGACTTTTTCCTGGACTCCACAGGAGTGGGGGGTGGAGAAGGGGAATGTTTCCTTTTCCTTGTACTGGCTGCAGCTTTCCTGTCCCTCCTCTCGGGGCTCCGCACGGGCTGGCAGGGAGCAGAGCTTTGAGTTATTCCCAAATTCTCTGAGTGCAGAGCTGGATGGCTGCACCCTTCCTTAGCCCATCCCAAAATCAGGATGCCACAGCTTCTCTGGGCACCCTGTGCCAGGGCCTCCCCATCCTCCCAGCCAGGAATTCCCAATTCCCAATCTCCCACCCATCCCTGCCCTCTGGCAGTGGGAGCCATTCCCTGTGTCCTGTCCCTCCAGCCCTTGTCCCCAGTCCCTCTGCAGCTCTCCTGGAGCCCCTTCAGGTCCTGGAAGGAGCTCTGAGGTCTTCCTGCAGCCCTCCCTTCTCCAGCTCTATCCATGCAGAGATAAAGGACATGCCTTTCCCTCCAGGTCCCCCTCACCTCTTCATTCTTCATGGAGATCCTCTGGCGAAAACTCACGGATTTCCTGTTCTCATCCACCTCATAATCCTCTTCATTCATCCACTCATTGAACACATCCGTGTCCAAAATCCACTTGGCATGAACCTGCAGAACAGGAGACATCCAGAGGGTGATGCTTTGGGAGGCAGTAACTCCATGAGAGGATTAAGGACATTCCCTGAGCTTTGTCAGGTCTGACTGTCCCAGTCTCTCCCACTGGTCTCACACACACTCGTGGCAGTGTCACGAGGCAAGACCACAAAGGATGAACAGGACTCAGCTGACAGGATTCAATCTCTGCTCTTCAATCATTTTCAGGCCTCCTGAAGTGTGAGGTCAGTTCTGAGAGCTGGGACAGCAGCTCAGGGTTACCAGTGTTCTTTGGGTTCATCAAACCTCCTAAATACACAGATCCCCATGGCAGGTGTGCCACAAACACCAAGAAATGAGAGAGAGTTGGCCATCCCCTGGAGAGACAAAACCACCTGTCTGGATTTAATTTAATAGCTTGGTTTACACAGCTGAAAAAAAAACTTCTGGTACTTTAGAGCCATTTATACAATTTATTACCAATTTATTAATACTTCACACAATTCTGACTATTCCCAGTAAGGTTCATATCCAAAATCCTGTTTTCCAGTGAGTTACAGGTGTCTGAACAGACTCCAAGGTCCTTCCAGCCTGGGCTGCTGTGACTCTGCAGCCCAGGAGCACACACAGAACATGGCCAGGGGTAACACAGTGAGTGCAGGAACAACCAAATCACTGCCAACACCCAAGTGCCCCAGCACAGGAGCTCTGGGATGAGCCAGACTCACCTTCCAGGGCTTCTCAGGAATTGGGGGATCCTCGATCTCCGCATCGATTTCGTTGGCATGGACCCAGGTGTCGTAGCTAGAGGGGTCAGGAGAGAGCAGCTCAGCCACCAGCACCACCAGAAAGGGTTTTCCAGCAGCTCTGGCACACACACAGATCTCACTGCTGGGACTGCAGAGAGCAGCTCAGCCACCAGCACCACCAGGAAGGGTTTTCCAGCAGCTCTGGCACACACAGATCTCACTGCTGGGACTGCAGAGAGCAGCTCAGCCACCAGCACCACCAGAAAGGGTTTTCCAGCAGCTCTGGCACACACAGACCCCAGTGCTGGGACTGCAGAGAGCAGCTCAGCCACCAGCACCACCAGGAATGGTTTTCCAGCACCTCTGGCACACACAGATCCCAGTGCTGGGACTGCAGTGCTTCCCACAGGGAACAATCCTGCTTTGTGCCACAGGAACTGGACACAGAGCAGAGGGAGGCCCCCAGGGCACCTGATGCATATGAAATTAAAAAACCTTCTCAGTGAAGCAGCTCCAGCTACAAGTGCAAATCTGGAGAGATTCAGGGGGTAAAGGCAGCTCTGAGTCACCCAAGCAAAGCCTGCCATTAACTTCATTCACTTCTTTCTGTTCTGTGACTTCAAAGCAAGAGCTGCTGGATTCCTGGAAGGGAGGAAGCTGCAGCCTGTCCTAGAAACCATTCACTATTTATATTCACTCTTCCACATTATTCCCTCAGAAGTTTATTTATTAACAAACTGCACTGAACAACAGCAAAAGCAAAGTACTTTGTAATCAACACCAGGTGCTGAGGAGCAGGGAGAAGTCAGGTGCAAGGAGAGATGTGCACACAGCATTCCTGGTTTTAGAATGGTTTTGTGTGTACCTGGTTTAAGAACACCAATACAAACTTGACTACTGATATAAATATAAAAATATTTAAAGGCTCTTCATCTGTATGAATAAAATATCTTCAGTGTGATTACTGTTTGCTCTCCTCCACTGAAAGCCCCATATGATATGGGGCTCCTAGGAATTTGGTGTGTGAGCAGATTTTAGTGGCCTGAAAAAGTTAATTAAATAGAAGTCAATACTGGGTTATCAATGTTTTGATTGATCTTCCATAGCCTGGGCTCAGAAACCAGTTATTGCAAACACACTGAAGTTCCTAACAGCACCAACATTGAATTTTAACATGTTCCAAACACACAAGGCAAGTTTTTCAAAGGGAGGCTTCAACAGTCACTTGCACCTGACTGAAGACAACCCTTGGAGTGAAATCTCTCTGTCAAAGCTCAGCCAGGTGACTGGAAGTTCTCCCTTTAAAGCTTAAGGAAAGGCTCATTCCAGCTTTAAAATCTGCTTCAATTTCCAAGCAGTTCCTTGTGGCTCTGCAGAAGAATTCCTTTTCCAGCCTCACCCCCCTGCCAGTGCCACAAATGGATGTGGATATCACAGTTTTAAATCAATGCTTCATTCCTTTCAAGCTGTGCACATTGGGATCAAACCTCTTCCATCAACAGTTAAGACTCAGGATTTGCTTTTCCCCCCCAGCTTTCTTTACCTGTCTGGAAAAAAGCCCCAATGTACCAGCACCTGCTTGTCCTTTTTCATCACAGGTCTCAACCACTCATCTGCAAAGGGAACGAGACTCAAATCAGATGTGGAGGGAAAAACACAACAATTCACTTTCAGTAATTCACAGTGAGACAGAGGGAGGTTACTGCAAACCCCTCTGCTAAAGGTCTGCTAGGACCCTGAGCTGGGAAGGGACCTTCAATCTCATCCCAATTCCCCCTCTGCTGTGGGCAGGGACACCTTTCACCATCCCAGGGTGTTTCATGTCCCATCCAACCTGGCTCTGGGCACTGCCAGGGATCCAGGGGCAGCCACAGCTGCTCTGGGCACCCTGTGCCAGGGCCTGCCCACCCTGCCAGCCAGGAATTCCTTCCCAATCTCCCATCCAACCCAAATCTTGAGAACAGAGCCCAGACAAGCATTCCAGGAGAAATCCCAAGGATGTGAACCTCTGATCGCTGCTGGAATTCTGGGCAGTTCCCAACAGTGGAACCTGGGGCTCAAAGCTCTGTCCCACCCTGCTGAGAGCCTGGTGCTGCTGGAGGGAGAGAGCACAAACCAGCCCTGATCCCTGCAAACTGCAGGGAGCACTTCCATCTAGTGGCCAGCACAGGCCAGGAAATGTGGGAAAAGGATTTACTGATGTCTGTGCAACCTGGGCTTGAGGATAATAACCCACCAGATAATTAAATGTA
Organism: Rhadina sibilatrix; assembly: GCA_013400275.1. Taxonomy (NCBI): domain Eukaryota; kingdom Metazoa; phylum Chordata; class Aves; order Passeriformes; family Phylloscopidae; genus Rhadina; species Rhadina sibilatrix. The sequence goes on along the minus strand of VWYO01006313.1, from coordinate 18,014 downwards.
TTTAAGATGAAAAGAGGAAGAAATATTTTTTTTTGCCATTTGCTGAAAGAGGCAGCTGTGGAATTGTTTTGGTTTTTTTGGACCTTGCACTTCATGCAGGCAGAGTGAACTTTAACACAGCCAAGCTGCACTGAGGAGCTCTCCTTGCCATCCACACACCAGGATTGTACCAGCATTCCCTACAGAGTTCCTGGACAGCCAGGAACTCAGATTCAGGGAATCCCTGAGGTTGGAAAAGCCCTCCAAAAACAGAGTGCAGCCACTCCCCAGCACTGCTCCGTGTCCCCAAGTGCCACGTCCACACAGCTCTGAAATCCCTCCAGGGACTGGGGTTCCATCCCTGCCCTGGCAGCAGGAACTTTCCCAATACCCAGCCTAAAGCTCCCCATGCACATTATCCACAATGCAGCAAGTGCTCCTCAGGAGCAGGCTGGAACAGCTCTGCTGAACACTTCCAGAACTTCTCATGGCATTAATTACAAGACTATTCCCAGTTCAAAACTGTCCCAGAACGTTACCATCATCCACTGAGGTAGGACTTGGATACACATGGTGGGTAGCCTTGGATTTCTCTTCAGTGACTGTTCCCTGTGGGAAACATGGAAGAACTGCATGAGAAACCTTCAAGACATGACCCCAAAACTCAGCTGGTGTTCAAAACTTACATCCCAGAACCGTGTGAGAGATTTATTTAACAGCACAATAAGCTGCAAATCCCCTCCTTGGACAGCAGCAGCAGCAGCTAGAACAGCACTGTGGGAGTGGGATGTGGAGATGCTCTGGGATCAGGGGCTGAAGGGCAAGAGTTCTCACTCCAGGAAACGACTCAGAAAAGGGACAGGGGCAGCTCTGAGCAACAGCAAAGGAGAGAGCTGGAAAAGAACAGTAAGTGGGAGCAGGGAGGATTTGGGATACCCAGGGAGCCACAGGTACTGGGCTGAGGTAGTGGGGAGGTGACAGCAAGGGGTTAAAAAAATGAAAACAACCAAGATAGTGAGGAAGCAAAGTTAATTATAGGATAAAAATTCAGAGGCAGAGCAAAGGAAAGCCCAAAAAGCAGAATTAGGGACAATTTCTGGTTTCATCTCTTCACATCCCTGTAGAGACAAAGCTGCTTTAAAAATCCCTTCAATCCCTCATGGATACAGCGTGGAGCTCACTACAGACTTCCTTTATGAAAGGAAAATTGACTCATTCACTCTAATTTAAGCAATAACACCCATCCTGAATCAGCCAAATAATTAAGAGCAACTTGTGAAAATCTGCCCAACTGAGGCTGAGACAATGGTTCATAATCACAACACAGGAAATACATTAAATCTGGAAAAGAAACTCTCTGGCTACAGCTGTGAATTGTCCTGACACAAAAGCCATCAGAGGTCACATCCCAGGGGATTTCTCTCCAGAAAAGTGAGAAGAATGTTCATGTTTTTAAGAGATGAAGCCATTAATTTTGCTCAAATCATCCTTTAGCACCTGGAATTACGAGGGCAAGCCGTTGGTTCTCTGAGTCTGCCTGGGCTCTGCTCAGCACCAGCAAGGAAAGAGTGAAATAAAGCAAAAACCAACGACCATTTCAAGAGTGAAGCTTCCTTCTGCTGTCCCACACATCTGGAGCAGCTGCCTGACTCTCTCAGGCTTGGACAAACCTGTACTGAGCAATAAATCAGCCAGGCCTGCCCCCAGCTCACCATCTGGCAGCAGGTCCAGGTTTGCTTTCAGAGCTCAGCCAGGATTCAGCCTCCATGGGAGCATAAAAACCCTTCCACAGGTGAGCTGCTGCTGCTGCCCTGTGCCCTCTGACATCCCCAGGGGGAAAGCAGGGGTTTCCCTCAGAGCTGAGCAGCCCTGGGTACAACTGTGCTGTGTCACACCCACCTGGTGACGTTTGACAATGTCCTTCAGCTTGTTGGCCAGCTTCAGCTCCATGTCAGGAATGAGGTAGATGGTTGGTCTGCTCAGACAGTTGTTCTGGGAGGGAACAGCAAGTTGAACAAGGAGTTAGGAGCAAAAAATCAGAATGTTCCTGTTAAAATCCCCAGTGCTGGGACTCCAATGGAACCCAGACCAGGGGGTGACACAGGTCAGTGTGACTCCCAGCTCCAGCAGCCCTGGGACAGGGACATTCCCTTCACACACCTCCCCAGGAATGCCCTGCCCAGGTTTTTATCATGCACTGAAACCTCTGTACACGAGGAAGGTTTTATTTTTTTGTAGTAAGAATATTGCTGGTTTTTGCTGCTCTTCCTGTTTCCACTCCTAACAGACCTGAAAGTTACCTTCTGACCACACTGTACACTGAACTTGGCTTCACACTTTGGAAAACAAAAAATGATACATTATTCCCACGCAGCAGTTAAACTGAGCTTCAAATTAAAACCCCACAGAACTGCTTAAGGGGTACAAATATTAACTTGTTTGATTGGCTAAAAATGTATCCTGACCTGAAAAAGGCCAGTTTAGGTCAAACTGAAAGCCAGCCCTGGATTGGGTGTGGACAGGACCAGTTATTCGATCCCAAGGGTGCCACCTCCACAGGGACATGGGGGACACTTGGCAAGTTTTCTCTTTTCTTAGAGCAGCTTTCCCTCACTCTCTGCATATCCACAGAGGGTCCATGGAAATATTCTGCATTTTTCGAGTGAAATTTTGACTAAACTGGGTGGGAGAGGGAGGGGAGGGTCGCACACTCCTCCAGAAGGCCAGGATGAAATCCTTCCCTGAGTTCCCCACCCAGGGGGTGATCCCTGCCCTGGGCAGGGAGGGTTCTGTCCTTGCCTGCACCAGTGTTTTCTCAATGTTCATGAACATCTCCACGTTCCGATCCATCCGGGAGGGATTCTGCAGGTCAAACCTCCTCCTGTTGAGGGCAACCGAGTGAGAAATATTGAGAAACATGAACTCCAAGTCCCCAGCTGCCAGCAGTCCAGAACCTTCCCCCGCTCCACACAAACACAGGATCATGGCAGCAGTGGCAGGAGACACTTCCAGCACAGTCACAACTATTCCTGCTGCACTGGGCACCCTCACGAGCAAGAAAAACCGCAATGAACCAAAAAATCAACAGATGCAGCTGATTTGTGAGATGTTCAAGGGAGAAGGAGGAAGGTTTGACAGTGTCCCCCCCCAACCCTGCAGCAGGGTCGTGCATGCCACCACAGTCACAGGAGGGGGGGGTCATTAAACACACAACCACCATGGGTTTCAACAAGCAGATGAGGAAATTCATGAAGGAGCTCTCACGGTTCTCTTACTTCCAGCTGCACTCATCCACCAGTCCTGGGAATCCAGAGAACCAGCAAGTCCTCTCCTGGTGTGAGAGCAAACCACCCCCCAGAACACAGGCAGCTAATAACCCATGGCAGCATTTCATCACTGCTTCTACTGGACCCTGGTGCTTGAATTTGGTTATTTCACGGACAACTCATCACAATTACTGCGATGCCAACGGAGATCTGTCCATCAGAAATGGGGGGAGGACACAAAACCTGAGAAATCCTCCTGGGAAGCAGCATGAGAGCCCCCAGATTCCCTCTGCTGTACCCAGCTGACCCCTGAACGTGTCTGGAACTCACAGATGGGCTGATCCAAATGAGAGATTTGAGTGGTGACCCCCAGAGCCTGAGGAGGGACAACCCCAGCCCCAAACCAGCCCCTCACCACGTCCAGCACCAGCACTTCCACAGGGATTGCCACAGATGGGGCTGAGCCCTGGGGATCCAGCCTCTCCCAAAGCACCAGGAGGTGCTGAACTCTCAGGCTGTGTCTCTCGGGTGTAGAACACGACCTGGGCCATGCCTGCACCTCCAGGTTTGGGAACACACTGCTCTGGAAAGGCTCCCTGGGCTGTGAGGTGGTGGCAGGGTGTGAAATCCAAAGCCCTGCACACCCAGTGAGCTGGGAAAGCTGGGCATGTCCTCCCCACCAGGGACTGACAGGCTCAAACCACTCATTCCACAGCCAAGGACAGTTTCCTACAAACACATCCCTGTCTCCAGCAACAGTTCCCTTTTTCCAGGCCATAAATGTTCAGAGGAGGTGAAGGAAAGCAAAGCTCAGCCCCAGCACTTTTAGCCCCAAGCCCTGTGACCCCACTGAATCAAACATGACCCCCCCAGCTGAGACCACCACGTTCTCCAGGAGCTGCTGGGATTTCCAGGAGGGAGGAGAGCCCAGGCAGGTGGTTCTGTGGGAACACTCTGAGGGGCTGGGCAGCTCTGTCAACATCCTCTGTCAGGGGGGGATGTTCTGTCCTAAAGCACATTAGCACTGCCCTTCACACTGAGGACATGGCAAACAAATCAAACCTGGTATATTTATTGGAATCAGCCTTTTAAAGAGGAATTGATAACCTTGTTGTGTGCTTTGAGAAGTTCACCCTGACTTGCAGACACCAAGGCTGTCAGGTCACTGTTAATAAAGTATTTTCCACCTAGAAGACAGTGAATTTTTGAGTCGAGATCGAGCCCCTTCTCCAGTTCTCAGCCATGGTTTGTATCCAAAACACCCAGAACGGCTCCGTGGGACACAAAAGCCAAATAAACACCTACAGACCCTCTTGGTACCTGTGAGACAAAGGCACTCGGGGCACCACCAGAATTTTGACAATTTTTTTTTTGCTCAAAACCTGTGCTGTGCATCCATGGAATGCTGTATGTCCCCAGATCCCTGCCTGCTTCAGAAACCCAGAGAAGGACAGCGACAGGCTAACAACCAGCACTGGTTCAGCTGCCCGTTTGGATAAAACGGCTCATTTTTCATTCATTTAACTAATTAATTCAATTCAACTCAATGAATTCTTGCTGCCCTCAGCTTAAGAGACTCCCTGTGCCAGGCTGGGACAGGTATGTCCAGCTCTCAGACATACCTATTGTGGCGAGGAAAGGGACTTCTCCTATAAGACAGATCAGTCACAAACAGGTTAAGCAGGAGCGACAATGCAGACAAACCATTCAAAAAAAAAAAATCAAATCAATCACAGGGCAGGCAAAACAGCACAGGATTATTTGGTAGAGTCAGTGAGGGACACATTCCAGGCTCTAGGGCTGATCCTCAGAGTTAAGGTGCAGGATTACTGCCCGCTACAGCCCCCATGCACAGACACCAGGCACTACCCACGCTAATCCTGAGGCAGCAGCAAGGGAGGGACAGGGGAGGAGGCAGCTCCAGAGCACGCCTGGGCTGGACAGCAAATCAGCTTCTCTTGGTCAAAATCTGGGGGGAGTGAAATATTCCAACGTTCCTGAAGTTGGAACACCGTTGGAATTCCTGTGTCTGAAGGCAAAGAGGTAGCAAGACACTTGTGATAAACCACACTGCAAAAAAAAAAAAAAAAAAAAGAGAGCTAAAACCCCNAAAAAAAAAAAAAAGTGCCTGGCACAGGTGTTGGAATAGGAAAACCCCTGAGAGTGGTTTGTTCCTGATAGATCCACCTCAGACAGAGCAGATATGAATATAAATAATTCCTAAAAACAACCAATCGTTCTCAAACAACTTTGTTTTGCCTTTTAAATGGGTCTTGTATGTAAAAACAACTCAGTCAATTCCAGAAATGCTGTTACAGGTTGGAAACATCACATCCAGACTATTGAAATTTGTGAACGGGAGCAATCCCTGCTTAATTTTATTGATTGTTTACATTTATTGACTTTCCATTCTCATTTTTTTGCCCAGTGTTCTCAAAACCAGTAATTTCAAGGCCAGGGTGGATGGAGCAGCCTGGGACAGTGGAAGGTGTCCCTGCCATGCCAGGGGTGGCACTGGATGGGCTTTAGGAGCCCTTCCAGCCCAAACCATTCCAGGATTTTATGATCCTATGCTGCTGTTCCCTTGGGAAGAGGATTATAACTTACAAACACCCAGGTTAAACCACTCCTGGGATATCACAGGGATATTTTTCACCCCAGTATCAACAGCTGCAGGGGCAGAGTTTCTAAGTGCTTACAGTCCCCAGTTTTGAAGCAATGGAAATCTGAGCATTTATTAGAATCTGCAGTGCTTCATGCTTTCCCAATTACAACTCAACCAAATCATCAATACAGCGACAAAGATTTGCATCTCACAGGTGTGAGATTCCAATTCTGGTTCATTTTCTCAGTCAGACAGCAAGGAAACAAAAAAAAAAAAAGAGCCTCAAACTTGTAATTAACTCCAACTACAGACTCAAACCCTTAAACTTGGCTAACTTCTCTTTAAATTTAGAAGTGTGGGGGCGTGTCTTAAAAAAGCTACCATCAGCAAAACAGGAAAAAAACTCCCTCTTCCCATCTCCACTGCCTTGCCTGCCTGATTCTCCAGGAAGGATTAAACTTCAGGTAGTTTGCATAAGCAATTCATGTGCTTGGTTTCATGCAAAAGGTGTATAAACCACAAATAAAAACTTACCAGCCCTGTTCATTCTTATATTTGTAAGCAGCACCAAGAATGTGACATAATGTACCTCCAGCTTTGAAATCCATGAAGCCATTTGCCTGGAAGCCAAAAAAACCAAAAACAAAAAAACAAGGAAAAACAGTGACATTGACTTTTATGCAATTACTTTCACCAAATACATATTGGTATAGCTGAGTTTTAGACATAGAACATATCAAATGAAAAGTTCATCTTCAGATGAAACACTTCTGGAGTTCGAGGTTCTCCTTTCAGAATGTTTCCTGAAGATTAAATGCATTTGGATTAAGCAGGAATTCTTTGTGTTTGCAAGAACTTGATGTATCTGAAAGCTCCAAGCCCTTCCTTGCAGAGCTGTAAAAAAAACCCAAAGTACTCTTTGAACACTTATTTCATAGTAAATTAAACCTCAAATCGTAGCTGTCAGGGAAGCAGCTCCTCATCTGTATGAGAACATCACACCAGATCATCAGAAATGAGCACCTGAAGCAGAGCTCAGATAATTCCACATTCACATCCCTCCCCCAGGGAAAGCTGTTTGCCAGGAGCTGCACAGCCACACTGCAGACCTGCCCTGCAACACCAAATCCAGCTCAGTTCTTCCCTCTCAGCTTTACCAGAGCACACATGAACCACCCATTCCCAAAGCAGGAATTCCACAAGATTCAAACAGGAGCATGAGGAGGCTGGAAGCTTCAAGAGTCCCAAGTCCTTTCTCTGAAAGATTATTAAAAAAAAAACAAAAAACCAAAACAAAACCAACCCTGCTTCCTGCACAGAAAGCTCCATTTTTCTGATACATTTTGGTCTGGAATTGTATTTGCATCTCTCCTGATCTCTCTGGTCAGGATGGTTGTGCTTTCCTGGAAATGGGAACAGGAGGATGGGGCAGCTGAAGGCAGGACCAGAGAGAGGCAATGCCAGGATCTGCTTTGATTGTGGATTCTTTTGTGCTTCTCAGTAAATACAAAAAAAAAAAACAACTTGTACAGGGCAAAAAGCAGAATTTGGGGAGTTGCTCAGAGGTTACCATCAGGGGCTTTCTGCTGGGAGCAGAAGAGAGACCCCCCCACAAACAGCAGCATTCCTGAAGATGGACTGAGGAGTCTCTCCTGCTGGAAGTAAGGGATCCAAGTGCTGTAAATTTACCTGAGCAAATCTGACCAGATTAGACCTTTGAAGCAGCGAGAACAAACACAGAACAACATCTTTATGATGCCACTGCAACATTTATTGCCCATTTTTAAGATAAGACAAATTGATTTCAGGCTCGGGAGCACTCCAGTGGTTTATGCACTTGTGGAATGTGGGCAGGTTTTATGGTTTGTGCTGCCACGTCCAAATAAAGCTCTGCCAAGTCCCTTCTGGCCCTAAAGCTTCCCTTTATCACTGAGGGATCAGGAGAGGTGGTGAGACCTTAATGGCACCTTGGGGTGCTTCTGGGTGCACTCCAAAGCACCGGGAGAGTCATAAAATCCCAAAATGGTTTGGGTTGGATGGACCTCAAGGTTCATGGACAGGGACACCTCCTACAATCCCAGTGCTCCAAACCCCATCCAGCCTGGCCTGGGACACTGCCAGGGATCCAGGGGCAGCCACAGCTGCTCTGGGCACCCTGTGCCAGGGCCTGCCCACCCTCCCAGGGAAGGATTCCTTCTAAAATTCATCTGGGAATTGTTGTGAGATCCACCCCAGGAGTCTGAGAAACCTTCCAGTGAAAAGAGCGTGCACATCTCAGCCTCGTGGAGATGTTATGGGGCAGAACACCTGGGGGAAACTGCACAGAACAGAAAAAGGCACTGTCCTGTCACATGGACCCACAGGAGCTCTGCCAACAGTTTTCAGGCCAACTCCAGTTTCAATTGCCTTTAACATCTTAACTGGCTATAAATGATCCCAGCTTTGTGCAGCCTCCTCAAGGAGCCCCAGAGGCACAACCCCCAGTGCCAGCACACATCCCTGTGGCAAAGATGAGCACACACCTCCTCTGCTGATGCCCACAATTACAGGCTCAGGACAAATGTCCTGGCCCACAGACCTCCCCTACATCACCCAGCTGGGCCTTGGCATCCCTGCCCTCCTGGGACAAGATCCTTTGGGTGGTGGGCAGGGCTCCTGGCTGCCATCTGAAAGCAGCAGCCCTGACAATGTTGATGTTGTTTCTGGCTATTGCAATCCCAAGGGACTGCAGAACTCCCCCAGGGCAAGCAGGTAACTGTGTGCTGCTGCAGAATGTGGCAAAAATAATTTCTCAGCCTTGGCAACTTTACAAGTTTGGAGTTTAATCAACCAAAGCCCCTAATGGAGGCTTGTTTGCCTGGGAAAGTGTGTTTTGTTCACTCAGTTTAGGATGCACCAGTCCAGGTTTGACTTAAAATCAATGAAGTACACTGAGTTTCAGCAGAAATTAAAGTCTTCCCACAGCATTCCAGAGATCATTTCAAATGTACAGAGAATAAGCTGGATTAGACAGAAAAATCTGCACTAAGGAGATGTGTGCTATTCCAGCCCTTCCAGAGGGTGCCTCAGGGAGAGCCTGGCCTGGAGCAGGGATATTCCAACACCCTGGACACGTCCCAGCTGTGACAGCAGAGTGAGAACCCCAATACTCACAGGAAGCTTTGTGAAGGCAGGATTGGTGACATGTTTTCCAAAGGCATCTTCCTGGAATTGCAGCAGCTGCACCACCAGCCCAGCCAAGGTTTTGTTGGTAGGAGCATCTGCTTGAACGTACTGCGAGACAAAAAGAACATTTACTGAGGAGAGGCTGACTGGTGTGGGAGTGACACCCCAGCTCCCTCCTGCCCTTGGAGAGCAGAGTTGTAGGATTTTGGGACCTCTGTGTGTCAGGGAAGGGCTGGAGGAAGGTTGAAGCACCGAGCACATTTTCCAAAGCTTCAGGCTGAAAATCCAGCACTCACCTGTGGCTCGTGCCCAGCTCCTCAGGGCTGGGTTACAGACATGGATTAACCACTCCAGCTGATCTCAGTTCCTAATAAAGGAACAGGCTCATGCTGCCCACACACCCAGAGCTTCCTGCAGTAACTTCACAGCCTCCTGCTGTAATCAACCCCTAATTAATCCTCAGAGCACCCCTTTGGTAGAAATAGGATGCCCTGCACAGAGGGAAAAGCTGAGCCACAACAAAAGCAATTGTCATGTTGTGGGACAACGTGAGCAGCTCCCGAGGTTCTATTGCAATGAAATTACATTTACACTGTGAATGTAAAAATCACATTTACACTGTGAATGTAAAAGCACAGCGTGGAATATTAAATCCCTCCCATGTTGCTGAGTTTTTGTCACCCCCTAATTCAGTATTCACTTGCTGGATGTCACCTCCTCGCTGTGCCAGACGATTTCCAAGAGAAGAACAAACATCACTTTTCCAGGTAGAACATGGAGCAATTTGAACTACCCCATACTCTCAGCTGGGTAACTCTCAACCTTTGTTCTTCCCTCGAATCACATTCTTCTAAAACCCCGTAAAAAAAATTCCCCAATTTTTAAACCCAGAACCCCTCAAAGTTTTAAAGCTGTGGTGCCAAATATCAGTCAAACCTAACTGAGTTTTGCAAAGCATCAGCTCCAAAGCCAAAGACACCACAAAGACATTGAATGAATGGAAACAATCATAATTTCAGTGTCTGACCACTCTGAGATGCGAGTTCCTCCAGCACTTTCTCAGGAGCAGACACATATCTGAGAAATTAAATCTTCCCAACTCAAAGGACACAAATTCCTGTGAGGCTCCAGAGTGTCCTGTCCTGTGTATAAATCCTGAACTAGAAACATGAACCTGGAAAGAACTGAAGGCTAAAATTTCAAAGCTGCATTTCAATTTGCCCTCTTCCCTCCCCCAGGAATGAATGGTTTAATTATATCCAAATCACAGAATATCCTGAGTTGGAAGGGATCCACAAAGATCACTGAGTCCAACTCCTGGCTCTGCACAGGACACTGGACAAGGGGCTGGAGTGAGTGGACAAGGGGGAACAGCTTCTCACTGCCAGAGGGCAGGGATGGCTGGGATTTGGGGCAGGAATTGTTCCCTGGCAGGGTGGGCAGAGCTGGCACAGGGTACCCAGAGCAGCTGTGGCTGCCCCTGGAGCCCTGGCAGTGCCCAAGGCCAGGCTGGACACTTGGAGCAGCCTGGGACAGTGGGAGGTGTCCCTACCCATGGGGTTTTATGAACCTTCTTCAAAAAACCAAATCCAGAAGAGGTTGCATCCTTGTACTGACTTATTCTACTTTTTTTTTTTTTTTTTTTTTTTCCCCCCAGATATTTTCCTTCAGAGAACAAGGCAAATGACACGAGGCTACACCTTGCTAAGCCTATTCTTAGACATTTGAACTTTTTCAGGCAATCATTCCCTTTTTTTTGCAGCTCCCATCTGTACCTCTTGCAGGAGGCACTGACAGCTGGAAGCTCTAAAGGAAGACAACACCTTCTCATCCTCCTTTGCACTGCCACTATCCTGCAGATCCTTTTAATGAGCAGCCCATTACCTTGCCTGAGGTTCCCTGAACAAGAAGGAGAAAAACCCTTCAAAAAGAAGCCCAAGATTCCCCTCCATCATTTCTGCACGCTAACGAGCAGCACAGATGGATCTTTAAGCAGTAAAACACAGCAGCCAATTTCCCAATCAATTCACAATGGGTTTGAGGGACCACAGAGGCATGGAGTCCAACAAATCTCCAGGTTTTCTCCTCACGTCCACAAAATGATCCTGCAGCAAATAAAGGTTTTTAAGCAGTGAATTCCAGAGGACAGAACGATGCCCTGCTCTCTAAGAGGATTTTGCTCTCGTGGTGAAATGCCAAAGCCTCACTGACACAGCAGAGTTTTCCAACACTTCCACAATAATTAGAAACACACACACACAAAAAAACCCCAACTTGTATCTCTAAGCAGAAAATGTGTGGTCAGGAAGCAGAGGGTGAGCAGCAGCAGAGGGAATCACTGCAGCCAGAGCTGCACTGCAGCTGCCCTGAAAGCCTTTGTCACCGACGGGGGACAGATCCACACCCAGCTTTGATGTGGCCACTGACCTCAAATACCCACATCACCATCTGCGGCATGGCCCTGCTGCACACACCTTCCCGCAAAACAAAGGCCATTTCAGCTCAGCTCACCACATCAGAGCGAAGGGAACCCCACACTAAAATGTTTTAATTTGGGCTTCCAACCCTTGCTCCTTTGCAAAGGTGAGAGCACAAAAGAGCCGCAGAGAGAGAAGGAACGCTCCCCGGATCAAACCCCAGCCGCTCAGGGGGAGGTGCTGGCCAAGGACAGCAGAGCTGCAAAGGCTCCCAGGGCAGCCCCTGCCTGGGGGGACAGCCCCTGGCT
>VWYO01006312.1:56990-85366 GCA_013400275.1 Rhadina sibilatrix | reverse complement strand
TTTGTCTTGTTTTGGTTTTGTTTCCCTATTTAAGCCTTCATCCTGTTTTCTTCATGCTCATTTAGAAGTATTTCTAATAAATTCCTAAATATTTCTAATAAATATTTCTAATAAAATCCTAGTTCAGTATGCACAAAAATGTGAACCCCAACCCACCAGCAGCTACCTCAGGGGATCACACAAATTTGTAAGGAAGGGCTGTGCCTGTTACAGGAGGTCAGTGAATCTCTTAATAGCAATTTGAAGAGAGAAATATGAAAATGGAGTTATCAGTGCTTGCTCCTCTGCCTTTGCACCGTTTCTTCCTGAACTTTCACTCTTTAAGGTGGTCTCATTTTAAGAAAAATGAGAAAGCAATTTAGTGTTGAGGGCAGAGATGACAAAACGTGTGTGGGCCCCTGTGAGCTTTTCATGGTTCCACAATTCCCAATAAATAAGGTCTTGCTCTGTTTCCCCTGTGGTGAATGAATCCATCGTTCTCAAAGATCAGATAATTGTTACACAACTTGCCCAACTTTTCCTCTTTGTTCTATCCTATCTCTGGTGTCACAGTGTTTTCCTCAGTTCTCACTAACTTGAAGGAAGAAATACAAGACAAGCAAATCTGGTTTGTAAGACATTGTCAGCTGTAAGCTGCTACACAAGATCATTCAACCCAGAGGAAAAATAAAGTTTTCAGATTTGTGAAGAAGGGAGAGCCTTACAAACATGCAAAGTATTTTGTATTAAAATATATATATATATTCCTTTATGTTTGGTAATAGAGTAAGAAGAGAAAGATTAACATTCAAGTAGCAATCAGAGGTTAAGGTTAGATAAATTAAAAAAAAAAACAAATAGATTTTCTTCACATGTATAGAAAAGGAAATGCTACAAAATGGATTTAGCATGCTTGAGAACTAAATCATTCTTTATGAAGAGTAAGGAAAGATATATTGCATGTTCAGGTAACTGAAATGAATGGGTGTCAGCTCTGGCTTCTGTGTATTACCAATTAGATCTTGTGAATGTGGAAGGATAAATAGAATATTTATATGTTGCTGTGATGTAATCTGTCATTAGTGTTACAACTCATTTTGTGGGCAAACACTGGAGTGGGAGCTTGCAGACTTTACTGGAAGTATTTTAATAAACCTAGGATGGATTTCAGGTTTGAGACTTTTTCCTTTGCAGAGCTACAGACTGAAAATACAAGAGTGTCATAAGTTTGAGAGGAATATGTTTATGTTAAACATTTTTAATTGTTTGCCAGTGCAGGTATTTGGAATATCATGATCAAAGTATCAAAGGCCATAATATTGAAAAATACCATGGGAAAAAAAACCCACTTTGGGAGAAAACTTCTTGCAATTGTGACATTGGCAGAGAATAAGGAACAAACACAGAAGGCAGAATTGCAGTGACCAGATTTTTGAGCTCACACAACTGAGCTGCAGCACCAATCTTGACACTCAAAAGTAGTTTTTATCAGTCTAGTTCCAGAGCCACACCTAAAACCACAGAGAAAATGCAGCAGCTTGGCCCATAGCATCAAATGAACACCTCTGATTTGTGGTCCAGCAGCAGAGGGATCAGGCTGATTGAAGCTGCTGTTTCTGTCAGTCATTAGCAGCCCTCGAGTTGCCATGAGAGCAGAGTGAAGCTGCTCTGACATGTTATGACTTTGCCTCACGGAAATTTAAACATTTCCTAGTGCAATATCACAGTGACATGTAATTTTAAATATGTCATTGTGGCTTTTACAAAGCAAACCTTTTTTTTTTTTTTTTTTCCTTCCCCAACGAAAATGTCACTGATAACTTTTTTTTAAATTTGCTTCATTTCATCTCAGTCCTTAGAAGCTGAAGGAATTATTCAAGAATTGCTGACAGAAAACACAGGGGCAGCTCCTTCTTGCTGGAGGAGTTCAGGGTGTTCATGTATCTCTAAGAGGCTTTGCTTCCAATGCTCCTCTGTAAATCAAAAAGCTCACTGAAAATATACAACAGGAAGGAAATTCCCCTATAGTTTAGCACTATAGGCTTTGGAAAGTTTTACCTCATAGGAGTGACATCCAATCCAATCCATCAGTAGGCAAACATTTAAATCAAAGTGCAAAATTTCCTGTCCCTAAGTTATTGTGTGTAAAAATAACTTTTGAGAAACACATACTTTGTATGTTTTCCAAATCAATATTCTAGTGGTTTACTGTGATCTGATCTTTTTTTAGAGCAATCTTACAGATAAATTCAAGGAAAAGTCAATTCAGTCCTTGAGATTCAATGCACTAATACCCTCTCTTGTGACCTCTTCTGAATTTTGTATTTTTTTTAACTTTATATGACAGTTTATACACTGCATATTTTAATTTCATCAAATTTAAGATTAGGTGTGAATGTATAAATAGAAGCTTAAAGAATGTTATGAGAAATAAAGTATTCCTGAAAGTAACACTTCAGATATTATGATTGCTTGTCTTTCAGTGTATCCAGCAACATGATCATGTATTTAGTGGGAGCCTTTCCCATTTTAACCCTTTGTTTGCAACACTGTAAACATTATTCACCTTAATTGCAGATAAAAAAACTTGTGGACCTCATGAGTTCCAGTGCAAAAACAACAACTGCATTCCAGATCACTGGAGATGTGACAGCCAGAATGATTGTGGAGATAATTCTGATGAAGAAAACTGTAGTAAGTAACTTTTACCTTAGTCCATGTTAGAACAGAGTCAGGTTAGGAACTTGCAAGAGGAAACTTCTGGATTTTGATAAAACACACCTGTGTATTTTCATTCAACACCCTCTGAAAATCCATTGACCACAATTGAAAATGTCCCTTGCTGTAATTCTCCATTTCTGTTCCCTCTTAATGAAGAGCTGTATCAGCTGTGAAAAAAAATGTCTTAACTCCAACTGCTCAATAGTCTGGTGAATTAAAAGTAAATACTACAATTAATTTACCTTTATCAGTTAGTTACATATCAGATTTATTACCTCTGAAGAAGTATCATAAACACTGTTCAGAGGTAACGTGGCAAGCATTTGTTAATGAGGAATTTTGATCAAATACTACCTGCTCATTATATTCATTGTATTCTTGAGATGATTTGCCTTGTTTCATATTGAGAAGTCAATTTCTATAGTATTTAATTGCATTGAAGTAGATGTGGTTATTGAAAGTAGCTCAGTTTCCCAGTTCTCTCCTACCCATGAGGAACCTGAAGGCCTAATAAATCTCTATAATACCACTTTCAGGGAGTTAATTTCCATCTGCTTCTCAGGAAGAAATGAAAAATTTGTAATGCTTTTATCTAATAATTATTGTCTTTATAAAACATTTCAAGAGGGACATTCCCTAAATAGTTCTGAAGTGCCTTCTCTTGACAATTACTGTGGGTTTTCCCTTTTTACTCAGAAAGGCACGAAGTTGATATCTTTTTCTTCCACACAATCTTGAGCACACATTCCTGATTGCATATCATGAGTGTACATTTAGTATCTTCAAGGTGATGAGCCAGAAAGCTTAATAAATTAGGCATTCTAATGCTGAGTAAATGCTGCTGCCCCTTTCTCCAGTTCAAGATGTGCTGTCCACAGAGTGTCTCATCCAGCTTGGGAGGTTAAAGTGGATTTGTCTGCCTGGTAATTACTACCTGCATTTGAAAAATGTAGTGAGTTTTATTCCTGCAAGCAGCAGTGCTGTGGTTTTCCTATACAAGTGTTACATAAAAAAGGGAAAATGTCGTGTGGCTCAGTAATCGCTGAGAGCCTTTTGTTGTTCTACCCCAGGAGGGTTGGCACACAAAAGCTTTCTTAGCTTTGAGGGAGATTTTACTTAGGAATTGATTATTAGTGTCAGTTTTCTGTATTACAAATAGCAAGAAAATGTTTTATGCACTTTTATTCTCATGTAGAAATCAAATAGAGAGTCATGGTTTTGCTGTGGTTGTGTTAATCTACAGGACTGTGCTCAGCTGTGAAAATTTGAAAAAAACAAAACAAAACAAAAAAACAAAAAAAAACAAACAAACAAGAAAAAAAAGCAAAAACAAACAACAAAAAAAAACCTTCCATAAAATATTATTGCTGTTTGCAAAATAAGTGTTGAGTATCATATTTGGAATTAGCCATGTGTATGACCCAACATTAATCATTCTCTTCCTTAAAGTTCAGATAATAATACTACAAAATGATATTAAAAAGTTTAAATAATGAGAGAGAAATAATCTAAAGGTTTTTTTAAAAAAATATTTATGAAGTTAGCCAACTTTGTGTCCATAAAAATAGCTAAGTTATACATTCAGTTCTTGGTTGTTCTCTAGACTTAAAGATAAAGAAATTTGTAATTAATTGCAATGGATGGGGTTAGTGAGTTGAAAGTACCCAGATATAGAAGGTGAATTAAACTAAAGGGTTTCAGTTTTTATTAATTTGCTTTTTCTTGTCAAATGCAGGCTTAAATTCTAGCTACGGATTCTACTGTTTAAATTAAACACAGTAGGCTGGCACAGTTTTAAATCCAGAATCTTGGAAGCACTGGGACAGTACATAATACTGTTCAGCTCTTTGAAATAGTTGTATAAATTTTTTATAGACCATCAAGCCACTTACAGAATAAAGTGTAATGAAACAAATATATATGAAATTAGAACTTCAGAAGCATTTGACAAAGTATGTTACATTGCACAGTGAGATAAATTGTTCATGGCATCCATGAATATAATATACAAAGGGCTGTCAGGGAACTCTATCAGAAAATGAGTTGTTTCTCAAGAATGCAGAATTAATTCACTGAATTATAGAAATTCAGCTCAAGCATTTAAACTTTGCTATATAGTTTCTTCACGTGCAAGAAATTCACTCTTCTGGTCATAACATGAGTGAAATAATACATGTAAAAAAAAATTGGGTGTGAAAAATAATTAGTGCTGTCATGGAAATCTTTGTGCCCATTAGGATTTCGTTATTTAGCTGCATTTGTCTTAGAGTCTATTGTTCTTTAACTGTGTTTGGACACTGTGAAATAAGAGTTATTAGCATGGATATTGGTGCACAAAGAGTCCACAATAAGAAATGTTAACTCTTCTGAGGTAATATCTGTCTGGAGGGAGAATTTGCTTTCAGAGTTTATTTGTATTTTTAAAAACAAATTGTCACAAAAATAGTGTTTCCTCTTTCAGAAAATGCCAAAAAAGGAAAATTCCATACGAGTGACTCTTATATCCATTTAACCTATCTTATTCCTGTTAAAAAGAAAGCACCAGTATATATTTCTTTTTAATTTAATGTGATTAAAGAAAATATAAGGTATTGTAAACATTGAAGCAGAGCAAACATATTAATGTTGTAGCGAGACAGGGATTCAATCAGCGTAAAAAAGATTCATGTTGCTACAAGTTCTTCCTAATGCTCTTTTGTTGCTTCTACAAGTTGCCAAGAAAACAAATCAGCTATTTTTTTCCCTGGGATAAGTTTGTATCCCAAATGCTTTTCTTGGGAAAGAGTTCCAGTGTTTTGGTAAAGCAGAAGCTAAAGAATGATGTCCTTCATGGCTTGTACAGAAGTGTATTAATGCTTATTTCTTTAATACTGTTTTGTATTAATATTTATTCCTTTCCAACAATCTGAGCACTGACAGAAAAGTACTTTTCTGTGTTCATATGTAAATCACAGAGCTGGATCCCAGCAGCAGAAGAAATATTTCTTGCAAACAGAGAATTGAGTACTTAGCTCACTGTGTACATTTTTCCAGTATCAAATCTCTGCTTATAAATAATTTATTAGCAGTATAGCAAAAGTATTGGCTTGTATTTTTTCAATCAATACAGAAACATGAATTTTTTTTTTTTTTTTTTTTTTTTTTTTTTTTTTTTTTTTTTTTTTGTGTGGCTTGTGAATTAGTTTTCACACAAATTATTTCCTTTATATATTTTATCATATCATGAAATTCTCCTTCTTGGCCTGTTGAAAACAAAAAGAATCAAACATCAGGGATCTGCTAAAGCTTACACTTTGAAAAAAAAAATTGAGGTAGTGTGCATATAATCTGAGTCCACATAAATGCCAAACTTTGATTAGCTGAAATATAACATATCTGGAGAACTGTTGCAATTGCTGTAGATGTGTTTTTAAAATGAGTTTCCTACAACTTTGAAATTAAAATTTGTGCCTACTTGAAAAATGGAATTTCTCTTAAAAAGTTTCAGAGTTATTTTGAGTATGAAGGAGTGGAATAAAGGCAGTGGAAAAGTTGATTATAACTATTCCTTTCCTGGAACAGTTTTTGATTTTTATAAATCTTGGGGAAAAATAAACCCAAAAAAACAAAACACAGTAAGTCGAGTTAATGTTAGATCCATGTAACTCATGTCTCATCGTGCTGGTATTTACCAATTTTTTCTCAGTTTGAGGCCTCTAATTTTGTGTTTACTTTTTTTTATCGCTGTGGTACATTTTACAAAAGCATTCGTGCTTGCAACCTTCCATAAGTCACTAAACATTACTCAATTTATTGAGTAATTTCAAATTTTTGAGTAATTCAGCATTATTCAATTTATTGCTGCCCATTGTTGCTGTCTGCTCTGTCTCTATTTCTTTTTTCACCCTTCTTCCTTCAGTTCACCCTGAACTGAACCTTCCTTTGGTTCAGTCACTGTCATTTGCTGTTTCCCTTTTCTCTGATGAAATTTTTTTACTGATTAATCCTTATTCTTGATTTTCCATCATTTACATAATGCGTTGTTTACTGTGGTGGAAATAATCCCACAAATAATCCTTGTTTGCTTTTTTAAGTCCTTTTATTCCCCAAGTCCTCAGACTGGCAGATCTAAATTGCACATAGAGACTTGCTTAACTTCTAAACCCCCAGTACCTCTCTGCCTTTATTTAGTCTAATGCTCCAGCATCCAGAAAATGCCTCCTGTAGTGGTCCTCATTTCCAGGAGGGAAGCACATGATATTCTCCTGTGGGAATCTTGAGGTCCCCCTTGCCAGTGTTTCTGTGCCAGCAGCAGTGAAAACTTTTATTTTATTTGAAACACCAAGCTTTTGTGCTCCATTTGCCATTCCCCTGAATGCTGAGCGCAGGGGAAGCTGACTTGACACACACACACACTGAAAGGTAAGTGATAAATGATGTGCTGGTGTGTGATGGAAAGTCAGAAATCTGCTCAGTTCAAGCTGCACTGGATATTGACATGCAAAATGTGTTTCTGGTCTCTGGTACACATCTCACAAAGCTTGTAATGACATTACAGGTGTTGAAATTCATAAAATGTGTACACTCAACATCGTGTTATTTTGCAAAGAAATTTGATGCAACTGAAATGTATGAAAGTAATGAAACTATTTTCATTGCTGTCTTCCTATGTGTAAATGAAATGTAGCTAAAAGGTGTTGTGGAATAAAATCTCACAAAAAGCCACTCCTTATCATTTGCAAGCTAATTGTTTTGAGTGTTTCATATTTATTCATTGATTGATTTGGGGGAGTTTTGTGTAAAATATTTAAGGGGTTGTTTCTTCTCTTTCTTCAGAGCCTCAAACATGCACTTTGAAAGATTTTCTTTGTGCAAATGGAGACTGTGTTTCAGCCAGATTCTGGTGTGATGGAGACTATGATTGTGCAGATGGCTCAGATGAGGTAGGCATCTTCCAAAGAAAGTATTTCTTTAGAGAATTAGTAGTGTTATATTGTTGGAGAATGGCTTCCTGCATAGAAATTTTCTAAAAGGCAGCAGTGGGAACTCTACACACAAATCCATGTATGCAATTACTAAATTAAAACCAAACTTCTTGATGTAATTATTCCTGAAAGAGAACTTGCAAATAAACCAAGTAAAATTTAAGAGTATTCTACATCCTCTTGTGCCAGCAGTGATCTGAACCTCTTCTCATCCTGGAAATACTTTGTGTCCTGACTGGGAAACCATTCTTTTTACATGCAACACTGGTTTGGTTTGAGAAATTTTTTTGAGAGAACAATGAAGATTCTTTGCTGTGCATCAGAAAATTCCTTTGCTGATTTTTCTGTTCTCTTTGGGTTTTTTTTTTCCTTTTTTCCCTTCTTCTTTCCTGTCTGTACTAGACCTCAGTTGTTTCCCAGCTGCTTAGAGGGTGTGAGCCACCATTTGAATCATATCCACAAATATATTTCATTTCACAAGACTTTAATTACTGCATATTTCATAACATGTGGGATTATGGGCTGTAACTTCTGTCACCAGCTGCACATTTACCAATGTTTATATTAAACTCTTGATCTTCTTTATTGGTTGTTTCTTTTGTACCAGAGGTATTGTGAAACAGGCTGTTCCAGGGATCAGTTCCAGTGCTCCAATGGCCAGTGCATCTCAGCAAAATGGAAATGTGATGGCCACGAGGACTGCAAACTTGGGGATGATGAGAAAAATTGTGAACCAGGTATTGTTTTAAATAATGCTGAAGTATAAAATGAAGCCAGGAGTAAATCAGAGTGAAGGAAGAATACAAATAGTCAAATCAAGATTTCTTGGGGTTTGGTAGTAGTGAGAAAAAAGCAAAAAAAAAAAATCTGAAATACTTTACCTTTTGACTTTGCATCATTGTGTCTTCCTACTGGTGTTTTGAAAACCCTGCATATGTACAACTCTACAATGTGAACCTTTATGGGGCATAGGTATTTAATTAATTATTTTCAATTGTAATTTGATAATAAATACTCAACATATAAAATTCTGCTCTGAAAACATCAGTAAATCTCGGTGTGTCCTGAAATGTTTTGCTTTTTGGTCTTCATTCAAAGTTTAATAGTACTTAGGCAAAGATTTTGTCTAATAAATTATTAATATTATTGCTATTTTTCTTTATTTTTGTTTTCTTGGAAAATACAGTTGTTTATTTTTGCAGGAATTTTTGCTGAATTTTTTTTGTAATCTAGATATAACTGATAAAAGCCTATGAAAAAACTCTTCTGATTTACAGCACAACAAAAAATATCCACATTAATATTAAAATACCCTACTTAATATTTATAAATTTTAATTGAAATAATGTATACTTTCCAAAAAGATCGTTTCCTAAAAATTTAGCTTATTCAATTATAAATTAGCTACATTTACCTAAACTCTAAGCTCATTCTGGGGAATATGATTTTTAAATATAATTCTGTGAATGTGTGTAGTTGCCTTTGTTACCAAGGTTGAGGAGAAAACAAAATCAAATTTCTAAGTGGAAAAACAGAAATAACTTTTCACTCTCATTATACAATTTCTTTAGGGTACCACAACTCAGATTTGTCAAGTATTTTATTGTAGCTTATCAAAGTTTGCAAGACACAAGTTTGCTCACTACGTTAACCGGAAGAAAACTTTAAATTAAAAATCGATTTATTCGCAAATTGTCTTTTTCTTAATGCTAAAATATGTGTTTGTAACCAGCATCTCCAACCTGCTCTTCAAGTGAGTACGTGTGTGCCAGTGGAGGCTGCATTTCAGCATCTTTGAAATGCAACGGGGAGCTGGACTGTGCTGATGGATCTGATGAGGTACCTGGAGCATTCCTGGTGCTTTGGGGGTGTTTTTTCCCTGATGTGATCTCTTGGTAAATTTTTAGGTCCTCAAAATAATTGAAAGGGCGACAGTTTTGTTGCACCCTTTGAGTACTGTTAGATAACTTGGCCCCGTGACTGTGTGTTTGCTCTGTGGACAGGTTTTGGGGTGCAGAAATTGGTTTTCTCCAAGTCAAACCCCGAGCATGGTTCTGGGGCGGTTTCCATCAGGAGGCTGCTCCCTCCTGGCAGTGTAGGAGAGGTGGTGTTGCTGTCATTCATTAATCCCCAGCTCGTGTCTGTGTTCCCACAGATGGATTGTGTAACAGAATGTAAAGAGGAGCAGTTTCGGTGCAGGAACAAGGCCTACTGTATCCCCGTGCGGTGGCTCTGCGATGGCATCCATGACTGTGTCGATGGCAGTGATGAAGAAAACTGTGACCAAGGCAAGAGACACTTCTCTAAAAATGTTTTTTGGGCTTTTTATCAACACGCACCTTTCAAGTTAGTGGCACCCTGGCCATTAGGAGTGGAGAAGGGAAAGTTCTGTGGCCTCTTCTGACAAAGACAGTGCAGCAGCTTGACAAGTGATCTGGAATAAGCAAAACTTAGGTTGTTTATGACTTGTTCCTCCTTTCTGTTTCCCTCCCCAAGTGATGAAAAGGTCATGTTGTTACTGGAAGCATATTCTTTTTCATCAAGGAAATCAGCAGTAAATCTGGTTAATTTAAACTTTTACAGGCCACAATAAATTACAAAGCCATGCGCAATAAATTACACAGCTGTGCAATGTAATGAACAGTTGCTAAATAAGTCATCTTAAGGGCCCGGGTTTCTGTTTATTTCAGAGAATCATAGAACACTTTGGATCAGAAGAGACCTTAAAATTCATCCAGTTCCAACCCCCTGCCATGTGCAGGGACAACTTCCACTATCCCAGGTTGCTCCAAACCCCATCCAGCCTGGCCTCGAACACTTCCAGGGAAATGGGGCAGCCACAGCTTCTCTGGGCATCCTGTGCCAGGGCCTCACCTTCTTTTTTGTGTCCAGGAGCAACTTGATGATCCACAGAGTCCTTCTGGCACATTTTGACTTCCTCTTTGTTGGGATACATCACTCCTGGCCTTGGGTGAGGTGATTAATGTTTGGAGACCACCCAGGCTCTCCTGTGCCCCTCTTCCCTCCAGGGCTTTCCCAAGCAGATCCTGGAGAAGCCAAAGTGTGCTGTCCTGGATTCCAGTGTAGGGAGCCTGCTCTGCACCTTCCTTGCAGCCCCAAGGGTCTTGAACTCCCCCATTCCATGGTCACTGCAGCCCAGGCTGCCCTTGAGCTTCACATTCCTCACAGCCCCTCCTCTAAGTTGAATTAAAGAAGTTTGGGGTTTTTTTTTTTTTTTTCAGGAATAATTTTAGTTGTCATTTTGTCATCTTCTTGGGGTTTTTCTCGGTTTTTCTTCTTTCTGTGGGTAGTTCTGCGTGTTAGCCATCTACAGTCACATGTTCTGTGCATAAATTCAAAGCACATTGAAGCACAGTTATATATGATAATAATCAGCTATGAAGCAAACATAGTAAAATATCCTTTCCTTGTTTTAAGTCTATTACTCAACACTTAAGACTAAAGAGAAAAAGAAAGAAAGAAAAAAAAAAAGAAAGACGTTATGTCCAGATGATTAAGTTTCAAAAAGAGACCAGAAAATTCAGAGAATGTGAAGAATATTCTAGAGGTGTTTAGGGGCAAGAAGACAGATAACAAAAATAAAAATAATTTTAAAAAATCTAGTCCAATTTAAAACTGCTTTTAAAATATCTGGACTGTATCTCTTTAAAACCCAATGAAGTGTAAGTAAATAGTAACACACTTATTTTATCTGATGCCCACATTATTCTTTGGGTAGCATAATGGAGCTTCTGTGAACTGCAAATTGCTTATAATACAATAAGAAGCCTATTCCTAGTTGGTTATTGCCATCATACTTTGTATTTATGTCACAATTATGATTCTGTTGCAGAAATCTATTTTATAAAGGAATTGTGACAGGCAGAGCAATCACGTGAAACAAATGCCAGTTTTTCTCACTGATAACTAATTTTTTTTTTTCATCTTTGGAAATGCAGCAAACACAAATGGAGTTTTATTCTACAGCATTCTAAAATAATATCCATAATATTTATCTGTGGCCCACTGTGCATGTTTACAAAAATAACTCTCTTCAATCTTATTAAACAACTAGAATGATGGTTATATTGTGATTGCACACACCATTATTTGGATTCATGCCTTTCATCATGAAGAGTACTTGAATTTTATATATTTTCCTTGGATAATTATACAGGATATTTCTGTTAATCTTCATAAGTTATATATGCTGTGGGAGGGGATTATACCTGGTAGCATAATGGGAGAGTTCAACATCCTCTTATGCAATGGGCATTTCATGGAAATTAGGATTTTTGGGGAAAAAAGTTCAGTCATTCTGAGCATTTATAGCAAAAGAAGGCCTTCTGTTGATTTTAATGAAGTGTGAACAGGGCAGTGAATGAACAAGTAAAAAGCCACTGAAGTCTGATCTAGCTCTTAGAGTGGGTGTAATGCACTGAGGTAAGCCACAGTGAGAGCTTTGGCATTATCATATAAAATTTCATTGTTTCCTTCTCTGCAGGTACACAGCTTTATTTCTTTTATACTCCACTCCTCTCAGGAAACTGAAAATCCAGTTGCCATAAAAAAAGGTGTTTATTAAGGAAATTAATTGCAAGAACTTTCCATAACTTTGTTGGCTGGCAGTGATAAAATTTAGTCATAACTGGGAAACAAATCCTTTCTTACCACAACGCACATTAAAACTGAATCCACCTTGAACTAATTTTTAAAGCCTGAGAGCACTGCCCTAAAACGTTTTTCCTCACCCCCCTAAGTTCCCTTTTGTTAGCCAGTTCAGAGCACATGGAAGGTTTAATTCTTGCTGCTTTCTGTGTTCAGTAAACATCCTGATGAGGCATTTCAGAAGTTACAGAAAGGAAGATCCTGTGAGAGGTCACTTAATTTTATCTGTTCTGTTTTTCTCACTGATAACTAATTTTTTTTAATTAAAAAAAAATAAAAACGGCTGGACCTTTCCTGGATACAGCATTCAGAGGTGGTGGGGATTTTACAAACCTGGCCAAGGCTGTTGCTCCTCAGAAGAAGGAAGAGGTGCTGCCTCATGGCTGATGGGCTGCAATCACTTTGTCTCTAAGGTGTGACTCAGGGAGAGGAGTAGGAATAAACGGAGCATCAGACATTCGTGGGAAACAAACCCGGACTGAAGTGGCTTTTCACATATTTGGCCCTGTTTCTGTTTTTGCTGTTCTCTGATGGCCCAAATTACTGATGTACCAGCCAGGCCTTTGCTGAGAGGCTGCATCACCAAAGGCAGTTGCAGATTGGGAGTTCAGACATCTCCTGGCTAAATGCAAATGGAGCATGCCCAGCTGGTCACTCCTTTGGTACCTCTGCTTGGTAATTCTCAGCCAGCAGGCAGGGACAGGAAGGGTTTGGTCAAGGAAGATGTTTTGAATGAGTATTCCTTTGCCTTGCCAGCCTGTTCCTTTGGGATCTGTAAATTTAGTTATGCTACCTGTGTCACTCTCTGCAAATAGTGTTTGATAAGTGGTTGTAGTGGCTTTATCAAAAACTGGCATTCTTTCATCTTTTTGTTTTCCTGCCCTTTTTTTTTTTTTTTTTTTTCTGTTTTCTTCTCATCTTTCCAGCGGGAAATATATGTAGAGCTGATGAATTTTTGTGCAACAATTCCCTCTGCAAACTACATTTTTGGGTTTGTGATGGTGAGGATGACTGTGGAGATAACTCTGATGAAGTTGCTGAAATGTGTGGTAAGGCATTATATTTTTCTGAGTTTTTTATATAATAAAGCAAGAATGACATTTAAGACACACAAATATATAAAGGCATGTGTGTCTTAAATTTTGTTTTCCTTTTAGGAGATAAGCTTGAAATATGGGATATAGTTTTCTTTTGTAATTGCTTTTCATGTGATTTCAGGT
Source organism: Rhadina sibilatrix (assembly GCA_013400275.1). Lineage (NCBI taxonomy): Eukaryota > Metazoa > Chordata > Aves > Passeriformes > Phylloscopidae > Rhadina > Rhadina sibilatrix. The sequence continues at coordinate 71,814 of VWYO01006312.1, read as the reverse complement.
ATTTGATATTTGCTGTTTTTAAGAAATGAAAATTTCCTGTAGGAAACTCACAGAGGGAGGAAGTTACTTGTCTGTAATATTGAGCATCATTACACTTCCTCCCTCTTTTTCTTCTTTTCTGCCATGTTTACTGGCTCTCAAAAACAGCTATAAATCACCCTTATCACACAAAATCTCTAAGTGAGGAACTTAGAGCGCCAACACATATCTGGCTTTGATGTGTTGTTAAAAAAAGGATTAATAGCTGGGTAACAGCTGATTCTTTTCTTTGCTGTGCAGTGAAGTTTCCCTGCCCTCCAACGAGGCCCTACAGATGTAGAAACAACAGGGTTTGTCTGCGGCCTGAGCAGATTTGCAATGAGGTCGATGACTGCGGTGATAACTCGGATGAAGATCACTGCGGTAGGTGATTTTACCTTTCAAGGCGCTCAGATCAGAGAAAACACCTTGAAGGCAAACTTTGCCACACAGATCTGCTCGCCCTTCAGTAAAGCTCAACTGGAGGTGAGCAGATCAGAATTTGTAACTGAGAGAAATCACGCTTGAAATAAATTTCCTGTCGCTTAGTGCTTCGCCGTCGTTCCCATTTGCACGTGTCTAAAATGCTCCGAGAATCTTAAACACTGATTTTTTCTCTCACTAATCTGTAACTGTGTAGATAAAATCACATACAAAGCCAGGCCATGTAAAAAGGACGAGTTTGCTTGCAACGACAAGAAATGCATTCCCATGGAGCTGCAGTGCGATTGGTTTGATGACTGCGGAGATGGCTCAGACGAGCAGGACTGCAAAATAAGTGAGTTGGGCTGGCAAGATCTGGTTTTGTGATTGTAGCAGAAAAGGAACAATTAACCAAGACATTCACCTGTGCAAGGCCTACTGAACAATACAGAACTCAATTTAACGTAGTTCCTTCTTTTGGTTACAAGTGGATGGAATTCTGTACCACGAGAGCAAGGCAAATTTTGTTGCATTTGTGATGGTGAGGATGGTTATGTTTGTTGTTTGTTTGTTTTGTTTTGTTTTTGGGTTGGTTTTTTTTTTTTTGGTGTAGTTACTGGTTCTTTACAAAATTTAAGCACAGCCTGATTGCATTTTGTTTCATGTTTGCAACAAGAAAAGTTTTAGTATTGAATTCTTGGTGGGAAATGTGTCTCAGTTATATAATGTCATTGCACAAGATATAATACATTAAATTATGCAGATGTAGATAAACACTGTAGGGCCATTTATTTGGTAAAAATTTACCTGATGTTCTTTAAACAGAAAGGTGAGTTTGTTACTTGTTGTTGTTACTTTAGGTCTCATTTTTAACACTTTAAACAAATCTACAGGGGATTTTTTTTTTAGACATTTTATTTATGTTTAGGTGTGGCTGAATATACCTGTGAAGATAATGTGAATCCTTGTGGAGATGATGCATTCTGTAATCAAACAAAATCATCCCTTTTGTGTCAGTGTAAACCTGGATTTCAGAGAAACAGGAGGAATAGGCAATGTGAAGGTACAGATGTTTTCCATCTTCCCCTGTTGTAAAGTATTAAAAGCCAATTCTGTAGTCAATTTTCTGTGCTGGAGAAGAAGATATATATCATGCTTGGGGTTTATTCCATAGAGTAAAAGCTGCTTGATACCTGTGGGATTAAGAAATTTAAAAAATAATAATAAAAAAGAGGGCACAAAAAAAAAAAAGAAAAAACCCAGAAAGGATTTACAAAATATAGATTCATACTTTTCACCTGGAGAGGTTATAAAAGATTTAACATTACTTGTGAATGTCAAAAGATTCAAGTCAGGCTATTAAATGATTTAAGGAGTAAATGGGGGGTTTTTGAGGTCTAGTAGATTATTTAACATAGGTGTTGATGTTGGCATATGAGAATATTTTGAGATGTCTAAAATAATGAAGATTCATAACACAAAATTGAAATCAAATAAACGGAGAGAAAGTGAAACTCCTTAGAAAATGTAATCTTAATATATATGATGCCATACTGGAAAATGTTTATGAGTTCCCTTTGTTCTTCTGCTTTGTTCCATGCTTAAACAATTAAACATGTTAAATAATAGTGTATTAAACTACAGGTATATAAATTACAATTTTTTTCTTCATAGACATCAATGAGTGCATGGTATTTGGTGCCTGCTCCCAACACTGTCATAATTTAAAGGGCTCTTACAGCTGTGCCTGTGAGAAAAATTATAAGGAGAGGAATAACAGTTGCATAGCAAAAGGTAAGGCTGTAAAAACCAAAATAGACAGTAGTGCCATTTGTTATGTAGATTGTCCATAATTTTGAAGCAAATTTGCCATGAGAAGATTGTATTAATGAATCATTAGTGTTTCCCACATAGCATGGACTCTCTCAGGGTTTGGCATCATTGCCTGTTACTAAAGAAATCAGATTATGACATGGGAACAAACAGGGTTACTAATTGAAGATAATGGTTTGTTATTATAGGAGCACAGACATAATTCTGAGGGCTTATAATTTAAAAATCTGGGAATCATTGTCCTAAATCTGAATTGTCCACAAGCTTCATTTCCATTGTAATACAGTTCATGCTTCCTTCTTTCCCTCACTGATATTTGCCTTAATCAAACTCCTCTTTGTTCTTGAAATTATCAGGAGGAAGGGAACAAATGATATTTGATATTTCATACTCATAAGGAGGAATTGTGTTGGACAGACATTTTAAATTGATTCCCTATGGATAGATATGATATAAATGGGAAAAAATAATCCAAATACATTCTAAATTATCAAGCATATTTTAAACTTTCTCAAAACTCAATGAATTGATATTAGGAAACATTTTCTTATGAATAATATACTTTACAACATCCAGATCAAATCATATCTGGCTATCTAAAATGAAGAGATGTAAGACACAGGTTCTGTTAAAATTATAAAATCATTCCACTTCTAATTTCCAAGTGAGAAATTTAAAAACATGTCTATTGACAGCTCTGTGTTCCTTTAATAAATACATTTAGGACCCTCTAAAGACAGCATGCATGTAAAAATATGGGATTCACATAGGCTGAATGCATAGTATCCTGTATTTTTGAACCTTGAAAATGTTCAAATTCTTATATTATATACTCCTTAAAATATAGCCCTGGAGTGCTTGGAGAGCACTGAAGTTGATGTGTTGATATCAGAATATCAAGAGTTGCATTTATTGCCCCAAGTCTAGGTGTTTCTGCAATCTTCAACAGCCAGAAAATAATTTTAACATCAGAAATTATACCAGCTGAGAACGAAAAAGCTACTTGAGTTAAACACACAGTGATTTTGCATTAGTTGACATTTACCTTATTTTTGTTTCATTATAATAATCCCTAGGCTCTGAAGATCAAGTTCTCTATGTTGCTAATGACACTGACATCCTGGGTTTTGCATATCCATTCAACTACAGTGGTGCTCATCAGCAAATATCACATATTGAACACAATTCAAGGATAACTGGAATGGATGCATATTTTCAAGGGGATATGATTGTTTGGAGCACTCAGTTTAATCCAGGAGGGATTTTCTACAGAAAACTCCACGACAGAGAGAGAAGGCAGAGTAACAGTGGCTTGATAGTAAGTGATCAAAATCAAAGATTAAATCATGCAAATTTCATTCAATTTATGTTTCTGTTCTGGCTCCTCTATGATAGCATGGGCTGAATTAGTAAATTAAAATTTCTCTCTGGGAATGGTTTTATTTCAGTGATCTATATGGCTACTAAAGCCTTTCTGTTCAAGACTCTGACAGATTTGGTAGAGTCTCCAAGACAACACAATTGTAGGATTTAAAAAACTTTCCTAAAAGGAAATAATCACTGTATTAGAAGATTGGAAAATCTGTATACCATCAAGATTAATTTTTTAATTTTTTTATTACTTCAATAGAGCAAAGGGAAGAATATAATATATAGAAGAAGAAAGCCATGAATTTCAAATCCTTGGAAGGCAGAAAATGGAGATAGGCTAGACACAAGCTGAATTTCTACTGTGATCATATAAACAATAATATTGGCAGGGTTTGACATATATTTAAACATTAGAACAATTCATATTTATTCCCATTTTTGTTGAACTGCAGAGTATCTTATTTTGAATAAGCATAAATGTAAGTTTGGACTTTGCAACAGAAACGTGGATTCTCATAAGCTCGGGTAATTTCAAGTGGTCTTTACTTGAAAATAAAATAAATGCAGGTTGTTACTCAATTTGCCTAAAATTTCTACAAATGTCTCTAGGAAAGGATACTGCTGAAGATAACAATGTGGTCTTTACATTGGTGTTTCTATAATGCTGTAAATTTAGATGTTGGGTTATTTTAGTTGGGTTTTTTAGTCTTTATTGAATTTGATAGCAGAGTAGAGTTTTTAGTTTTTTTCTTGGCCAGTTAGAGAAGACACCTGTCTGGCTGTTTCATGTTTCCTTAAGCTTAGGAGAGGTAACAGTGATGACCTCCCATCACATGGCTGCTTCTATACACCCAGCAGAATAAACAGGAGTAGCAACAGCAGCCCAGCCTTTCATCTATAATTCACACACATCTGAAACCACTTCAGAGTACATTCCTTCCGAGGATATTTCCTCTCCAAATGAATTGCATTCCTGACCTTTGACACCAGCAGGGCAAAAACCCTCAGGATGTAGGCACCAATGGACCCTGAAGATGCCTTGAGTCTGTCGTGGCATCTTTATAAGAGTGGTTCCACCGGCCCAGCAGAAGTGTCTGGGTTTTGTTCAGAGAAAATGTGTGGAAAGTAGATCTGAAGTACAGAGCAATGCCTAGGATCTCTAGTAGGTCAGCTCTGTCTCTGGGTTTTTCCAGAAGGATACCTCTATTGAAGGTGTGGAGTAATTCTGCTGTGGAGTTTTTCTCATTACAACGTGGTGTGTATTTCTGTTCAAAAACTCCTGATAAACAGGTCTCTGTATTGAGTTATTCACAGGAAAAAAATGAATGTGTAAAGCCTTGTGAAGTTAGTGTTGAGAAGGTGGTGGTTTTTTTGTTTATTTTCTTTCCTTTTGGAGGGGCAATCTGCAGCTGCATTCTGCAGCAAGAGCAGCTTGCTGACCCACAGCCTCTCTAATGGATGTAACTCTTTCTTGGAGACCCATAAAATTGAGCATAAACTTCCTCCAGACACCTTCATAGTCCAAGGATTGAAATTTTCACAGCTATTTTCATTGTCTCCCTGTTTAAACTAATAGAGATAAAATATTCTTAGAATTATTGTTTTCCTAATGTACCAAAATATTTTTCAGTTTTCATATCCTTTTTCACTGTTATCCAAGGATACCTTTGAGTCACTTCCTGTTTGATTCAAAGATATTGAAAAAATGTTTTTCTTTATACCCCATGTTCCCCTGTCTCTTCAGTGCAGGTAGGTCCTTGTGACAGTGCTTGATCCAAGCCAGACAAATCTTTTTTTTTTTAACAAATCTGAATGTGGAAAATGCACAGACTGTATTTGACAATATCTTGGACACTTCTTATTTATATTTTTGAAACATTTGCTTCTCATTGTGCTTAACTATTCAGTTATTTTCCCAGTGCTATCTCATTAATATTCAAATATTGTTGCCTTATTTGCAGCTGATCAATAGGTTAATTGGTTTTGTAGCGTTGCCTTAATATTGTCACAGAAATTTGGTTTTAAAAAGCTTGAGAATTCCTTAATTTTAACCCAAGTTTCTTTAATGGGTAAATTTTCAAAGGTTACATTATAACTTTTATATCTAGACTTTGATATGTAAATTAGGACAGTAAACTTGAACAAAGTCACCTGCGTTTTTCAGGTAATTACATTAATGCAAAAATCCATCTCAACCGAAATTGCTCCATGGAATTAGCATATCAAGAGCCTTCCTCAGAGAATAGCTTTAAGTAGCTCTCCTGATTTTCTGTGGAAAGGGGTTTAAGACTGGTACAAATTCAAGCATTAAAGAAAATAGTAAATATCCACTCTTCAGAGCTTATTGACAGATGCAGAAGAGGATTTCATCCCAGTCGAGTTCAGGCAGTCCAAGTGAATTGGTGGTGACTGGAGCAGCTGTTTGCTGTCTCCTAATCCTTGGAGAGAGCTGGAGGAGTTATCTGAGGTGAATAATGAACACGGAGCGGCCCCACACTTCAAATCAAGTGCTTTATTTTATGGAGGGGGACAAAAAGATGAGCATTAAAATAATGGTACCATATAACAGGAAGGGAAGCATAGCTTGTGTAGTGTATCCAGTTTATTGGCAGCCTGCTCCAGCCCTGGTGTTCTGAGAGCTTCCCAAGAACCCTTAACCACTCTTGTGGGGCATCCACTGTGTTTCCCAGCACTTGCCCCAGGGCCCAGTGCATCCCTGTGTGAATGAAAACTATTTCCAGACCCTTTTCTCTAAATACCAGGAGTTTAGGGTTTTGCATTAGAGCTACAGCCCTGTCTCAATGAAGTTTATGTACTTATAAGGTTCTTTCTGGACACAGCTCGTTGGGATTTATAAGTGATCCTACTTTATGTAATACAAGTGGTGGTTTGGTGAATCACTGCACCCCCTGGGGTGCTCATCTGCCAGCAAAAATGTTGTGTTTCAGTGGGCAAAAGTCTAAAAGTTTGGTTGTTTTTCATTTCTTTTTGCTGTTCTAGTAACATAACATTAGATAATGTGTTATTTTTAATGAAGATAATTTAGGTAAAATAAAGCATTCCTTTACTTTGTTCCAAAGCACTTCCATACCCAAAATATCTGCAAAATAAATAAGATAAAACAGTTCTCCACATGTGCTTGTTATACAAATTAAGTTTGTCATTTAGTCTTCCTGTTAGGCATTACAAGGGGATGTGTTCCTACTGCATTTGCAAGCTATTTTCTCCAGTCAAATTCAACTTTAGGGGCTGAAAATCTGTAATCTGCCATTGTATGAAAAAGGTTTCCAGATCCAAGTTGTTACTGCAGCTTCCTGTGTAGTGTATCTTGTTTGTTTGGGGTTTTGTTTGTTTGGGGGTTTTTGGTATTAATTTTTTACCTTGAAAAGAGAATTTACACAAGACAGCAGCTCTGATCAAAAACCATTGAGCTGACGTTGGTCTGTGCAGAGACTTCCAAACTGTGAAAGGCAATTAGGTTTCAAACCCCAATTTTTTTCTAATAAGTTGTAGTGCATTATAATTAGCATCAAAGTGGGCTAAAATCACTGTAGAAAACATTAATGTGATTTCCTTCCTGTATTTTCATCCTTATTTTGTATGCAGAATTATTCTTCAAAATTAGCATAATCCAAATAAGCTATTAGGTAAGAGCTAATTTTACCAGACAGTAAGTAATTTTACTAGACAGTATGAGAAGATGAATAAGACTTCAGAAATATGATGTAGCTGTAACTTAATGAACACAACTGGAAATTACAGTATCAGCATCAGCTAGTGGGTTTTTTCCTTTTTTTTTTTTAAATCTCTTACACCAGATGGCTCCTTGACATTTCTTCTGCTCATCTCCCTTCTTCATTTGAACTTTAATATTCCCCCCAGCTTTGCTGGAATTTCATTTTCTCTGTCTGGTTGAGGAGAAAGGGTCAGTATTCCTCAACAACCCCATCCTTGTAGTGGAATTTTTGTGGGGTGTCCTTTTTAGGATGTCTCATCTGCTTCTGGAACCAGCTCTTTTGGGAACCATCTCTCAGCTTGGTAACTCCCATCTTGGTCTTTCCAGGCTCTCATAAAACAGTCTTATGGTAAACTGTGGGTTTGAACAGTCCAAAAAAAAAAAGTGAGAGGCTTTTCTGGCCCTGACAGCTGCTTTTCTTTTAAAAGAATATTTGGTTCCAGCATTGTAAGCCATTAATTCTTGTAGTATCCAAAGAGCTCTCCAGGTATGAGAGGCTTCCTGACACAGGTACCTCCATATTTTGCAGTTTGAAAAGGAGTTTGGATTAAAAATAAAACATTTATCTTTTTTTTTTTTTTTTGGTATCTGGTCCTTTCTGTGAATGTTGCTTGGATAGTAACAAATAAAAAAGTTTGTTATATGCAAATGCATATAACATAAGTTATATATAAATATAACTTAGTAAAAAAAATAAAACAGCTCTCTGTTATTTGTGGAAGCATGTGCTGCCACTGTCATCATTGCATAGCAAAGAATTATGATACAACACTTCCTTTAAAAATCAACTGTGACCCTGTTTATGAATAAATACTGTTTTGTAAATGCAGTGATTGGTTTTGCTGCTTTGCTATTCTTCTAAATAGAAAATCAAGGGTTTTTTATATCTGTAAAACATACCTTCTATGACATTTTTTTCAGAATCAAAAGTTTATGAGCAATGAACTCTCTAAATTCACCTTTGTGGTCCTATTATTTCACCTAGAGAATGAAATGACCTTTATTTTATGATGAAAATAGTCTACAAATGTCTTGTGGTATTAGGGAACTCTGACACTTGAAGAAGAACAAGCTATTTTAGGATTTTCTTTCCTGATTTTCAGTTATTTGGCTTAGTAGGATTTTGTTGCTTCCTTTTTTAAAGGAATATCTGGGGTTTGTTCATAATTTAACTTGATGTCCTTATAAGTAAATAGGCAAACAATTGTATGTGTGTTTAGCTCATGCTGGTCTTGATGTTTTTATGATACACTGCATTCACATTAGAAAGATAATCCTATTTTACAGGTGATGCTCATTTCTGCAGGAATTCCAGTAAATTTTAGAGAAACTTTTTTTTTGTCTAGATCTATTTGCAATATGAACTCCTATCCTTAGGACTGTCTTTCAGAGCTAGATGTTAATGATTATGAAAAAAAAAAAGTCATGATGGAGATCCTGCAGTTGATAAATTTGATGTTATAATCAGTCAAGCCTCTTTCACGTGCAAAGATGGATATTCTGTGCATACAGAGAGAATTTTATGCAGTTTTCTAAATGCAGTGAGTTTACCCTTGGCAGCCACTCCTCAGGATGGGGTCATGCTCCTTCACTGAGGGCTTTGGGATGGAACACCATACTGTGGTCTACGTGGAATAAAATAAAGCTGCATAATCTTCAAACTTCCTTTCCCTTCAGTCTCAAATTACAGTCCATAGCACTTGTTTGCTTCAGCATCAATAGTTCAAATAGTTGATACCAAAGTGACTTTTCCCTGATGTGGATAGCCTTAAACTTGAGAAAACAGATTTGAAGCACTGAGTTGTTCTTCTGCATGGAATAGAGGTGTCAGCAGGTCCCTCAGAGCTGAACTCCTGCAGGTGCAGTTCATGTCTTTCCAATTCAGTGTTTCTGAAATAATGATGCAAATCTGTGGCTGTGAAGGACCATTCCCACAAATCTGACTGCAACATCTGTTCATTTTAGTGTCCAGAGTTCAAAAGGCCCAGGGGCATTGCTGTGGACTGGGTGGCTGGGAATATTTACTGGACTGATCATTCCCGAATGCATTGGTTCAGCTACTACACAACTCACTGGACCAGCCTGAGGTACTCCATCAACGTGGGACAGCTGAAGGGACCAAACTGCACCAGGCTCCTCACCAGCATTGCAGGAGAACCCTATGCAATTGCTGTGAATCCTAAAAAGGGGTATGTATCCTTCAGCACCACTCTGATCTGGTAATTCAAACAAAACTGCAGAATGGAGCGAGGGAAAGAAAATTATGTCTGCAATTGTCTAAACATTTCCAAGCTGTTTGTTTAATTTCCTGCTCAACTTACCTACACGTAAACCAAGACCTCTGCTCTGCCAGGAATGTCGAAAGGCTCACAGCAATTGAGCATCAGTGAAGTGTTTTGAGGTTCTGTGTGGGCATTCAGCTTAAGTGTTGTGTTTAATGCTTTCAGGATGATGTACTGGACAGTTATCGGGGATCGGTCTCACATTGAGGAATCTTCCATGGATGGTACCCTGAGAAGGATATTGGTTCAAAAGAACCTGCAAAGACCTACAGGTAAACACCTTATTTTTCCCAAATACCTGGTACTCACTCAGGAAGATTTCAATCTCTCAGTGGAAAAAAACCAAAACCAAAACAAACACAAACAAACAAACAAAAACAACAACAATAAAAAAAAGCACCACCCAAGACCATCAGACAAAACACCCAAGACCCAAGAAACAACCATTTTCCTGTCTTTACTGCCTGAAAATACTTTAGTAACATCCTTCTGTGTTTTCTTGTTTTCTTCCTTTACTTCATGGTAGCAAATAAGTGTTCATGGAGTTTTTTAATTTTTTTGTCAGATATTTAACTCAGGCCTATGTAGAGGGAATGCGAAGAGAGAGTTCAAACCTTTAATATTTCCTCCCAAATAGGAGTTTATTAATATTGTTTACACTGTTCTTAAATCTATTACCATATCTGGCTTTCCTGTTTCGAATAAGAGAGTTTGAGCATTTGGGCCTGACTTTGTAGGATTTACACAGAAATGACTATCACAGGAGTGTTATATGTATAAAACAAATAGAAATACTTCTTTTATCTCTGATACCATGGAAGATACATTGAAAATGTTAGTTATTTATTAATTTGTATTTAAATCTTCTCATTAAGATGCAAAGAATAATCTAAAGCTGGAGAGTGGGGACTGCTTCTGAAACATGGCCCTTACAGGTCCCATGTATCACACAGGACTGACATATTGTGGTTGCCTTTTACCAGAAATTATTCTCTTCAGCCATATCCCTGAATGCCAGTGTTGTTTTTAAAGAGGTTTTTTTTTTAATGGAGTTTTAAATACAAACATATTTCACTGGTCTGTGAGTCAGATTTTCTCCACTTCCTCTCATCTATCTGTAGCTGGTTAATTTATGACCTTAAGAGGAGTATTTTTGCTGTTATGTATAATTTCTTTTGATGTATTTTTTCTGACTTACCTACTTACATAAATAGGAAGAAAAATAATGTTTCTCATTCTTATTAAATATGCACTGCAACTTCAAAAGCTCGGAATGAAATTATTTTATGGCTCCAATATTTTCTTCAGGCTGAAGTTTTTTGACATGACCTAAAATGGCACATTAACCATTTAATCTTCCTCTGTGAAACATGAGAGTTACTTGATTTAACTATTTAATTATTGCCTAGAGCCTGGGTATTCATAATGCCATCACTCTTTTATTCTCTTTTGTTTTCTTTTCATAGACAGATGAATATAAATTTATATATTTATATACAAATATGTTTATATATAAATATATTCATATATATTTATATTTATATCTCTATATATCTATATGTTTGTATATTTATATTTATATAAATATATTTATATATTTATATTTCTTCCAATATTGCTGTTTAAGTCTTTAAGCACTAATGTAATTAAAATAATCTGATTTTTAATTATGTAAAACTGAAGGGGATGTATTGGTGATAACAATGAGAGCACAATGAAAAATGTGTGGAAACAGGGTCCAAAGACTCCACGAATCCTGAATGCCTTCTTTTTAACACAGGATCACACTGTTGTAATTGGCATGGTAGATTTTGGTTGGGACAGCAGGTTAGAGGATTTGATTGTATATTTAATTCCCTGGTATTTCTATCCCTACCTGCTGAAGAGAATGGGATAGAAAAGGTGCTGACCTTGGGCAGAGGAAGGTAAAGAAAGTAAAAAACCATGGTTGCCAAGGGGAAGGTTTGAGTGGGAGCTCTTATATTTTATTCTCTTTGGTTTCCAGTCAAGTCTTCTCATTGCCACGATATTTTGTGTACCTAGGAACGTGAATGACATAAAAATGTAGAGTTATATAAAAATACGAATATTTTCAGGTTTTATGTTCCTGTTTGAACTTTATTTCTTTTGTAGGTCTCGTAGTTGATCAGTTCAGCCAGCGCCTGTTCTGGGCTGATTTTGAGTTGTCTGTTATTGGCAGTGTTCTTTTCGATGGGTCTGACTCCGTTGTGTCTGTGAGCACAAAACAAGGTATGGAGAGCCTTGGTAAAACATGATTCTTATTTTATTTTATTTTATTTTATTTTATTTTATTTTATTTTATTTTATTTTATTTTTATTTTTATTTTATTTTATTTTATTTATGTGGCTGAAGTTTCACTATTCAGAGGAGCTACATAAGCAAAAATCAGTGATTATTGAATAAATGTTTTGTGCTTTTGGTAGACAATGCTTCAAACATTCGCTAAACAGGTGTTTTAGATAAGATAACTTTAGCAAGATAATCTAATGAAATTACCTTTGGGGGAACAAAGATTCAATGATATGTGCAGATCTCCAGGTTTAGGTTTTACTGAATAACATTGGTGGATATTTAGGTTTGGTCTCACTTGGACTTAGAGCTGCCTGCCTTGAGTTGGAGTTTTAGGGGTTGTAGAAGAGATGTGAATCAGTTCTGGGAGGAATAATGGGCTTGGCTTTCAGGTCAGTGAGTAATCATAGAATTCTGCTAACAGAATGGGAATGAAGAAAGTTCCTTTTGATAAAAAAAAAAAATAAAAAGGAGATTCTGGTGAAGCAAACTGTTTTCAATTGCACAATGGCTCTTTAACAATTTGTCAAGTAAGAAATCTCTGAAATTTGAGTAGAAAAGAGAAGGAACACATTAAAAAAAAATTGAAAGCAGCCTTTTGAGGAGGATTGCTTAGTGGGCAGTTAGTTCTGGAGAGTCATCAGGGTGTTATTGTACCTGGTGCTATTGAGGGTTTTAACCCAGAATTCACCAGGATATTCTGGAATATACTAGGAGGGATCATCCATAATCCTAATTGGGCAGGACAAAATTGAAATCATCTTATTTTGGTTTAAAAGCATTTTATTCCACAATTTGTATCAATATACATGGAGATAATCACCTGAAGAGAGTGATGCACTTTGAATGTAGGGATCTGACCACAACCTCCTACAGAAAAGGGAAATTGGGGAGTTTAGAAATTGTCTTGCAATGAGACTAAGACCTTGAACCCATTGAATTAAACAAGACTAAAAGAATTAATTAGAATTCATAGATATTTTAATGAAAATGAAATACTGAGTAGCAGGCATTGATCGCATGAAACAATAGGAAGAAATAAAGGCTGATTGCTGAAATTAAATAAATACCAGGGAAGTACAAAACCATTTTTAGAGTAAATGGAGAAAACATCAAGCATAAGATATCACAAGGAATGATAGATTCTGTTTCTTTATGGCTTCAGGAAGAGCTGCATCTCAGGCAAAGAAGTTTTCTTTAGAAACCATTGCCTTATTGAGGGTAAATGTGAAATTCTGCAGCCAGTTGTACGCAGGAAATCCAACTGGTGGCCTTAATAGGCCCTCAGAGCTCTTAAAGAAATGAGGAGTTGGTAGAGTTAACGATTACTTTTGCATGAATTTACTATAATTATTAATTGTTTGAAACAAGTGTAGTACAAAAACTAGCCTTTCAAGTGTGTTAGGAAGGAGCTGAAGAAATGTTTTGGCCGAATAATTTCTTTGATGTGAAGCAAAATGACCTCTTTCTTCCTTGTCACATACATCTGGTTAAAGAGTTGTACCTAAGGTACAACAAGTAGGACAAGTCTGTTCTAATTAGTGAATTGTTACTACAGAATTTCCTTTTTNGTTTTAATTTTTGAATTTTTTTTCTAGATTTTTCCTTTTTTTTTTTTTTTTTTTTTTTTTTTTCCCAATGATCAGTCAGTTTATGGGGCTCAATTGTGTGGAAAACTGATAAAAAGCTTGAAATTTAAGTTGTCTGCAAAATAGGAAGAGTTCCTTTGAGGAGGATTGCTTTTTTAAAGGTAGATTTTTTTTGGAGACCAAACAATCTGTCTGAAAAATAATATCCTTAGTTGTTAATCATAGTAATGAATTGAAGCTTTTATTAAAAAAAAGTTGTTTATTATTTGAACATGCATTTGGATGTACTATCCATTTTTATTCAAGGTTTACTGCATCCACATAGAATTGACATTTTTGAGGATTACATATATGGAGCAGGCCCTAAGAATGGTGCATTTAGAGTGCACAAATTTGGCAAGAGCCTTGTGGAATATCTAAGTGTGGATGTTGATAAAGCAAAAAGTGCCTTGATTTTTCACCGCTACAAACAAATGGACTGTGAGTAAGCATAATTGCTTTAAATTCAATATCACCTCAGGGGGGAAAAAAGTAACCAAGTTGTCTAAATAGAAACCAGAGCCTAATTTTACAAAGTGAAAATAGATTGTCATTTTTTTTTTTTTTATATCATTTTGATGCATTTTCACACATTTGAAAGGACACTGGACAAATCAGTACACAAATGCCTTTTGAACCTGCACTGTAATTGAGATATTAAAAAAAAAAAAATTAGAAGAGAGATGAATAACAATCCCTCTAGCCAGAAGCAGATGAAATTCTTTATCCCATGTTACCAATACATTTTTTTGTTAATGGAACGAATTCTGTCCTTCTGTGGGTCTTGCACTGTTGTTTGAGGGAGGGTGTTCACAGACTTGAGGCTTTGGACATCCTGGGAAGTGGAAGTGTATCAGAATTTTTATATCTGATTATTTACCTCTTCTTAGCTTTAGAACACAGTTCTAAAATTTTTAAGTTAAAAAAAAAAAAACAAACCACCAGTGTTTCTAATATTTCATCTTTTTTTTTAAGCAGTGCCTAATCCCTGCTTGGACCTGACGTGTGAATTCATTTGTTTACTCAACCCTTCTGGTGCAACATGTGCTTGTCCAGAAGGAAAGTCGTTGATGAACGGAACATGCATCGATCAGAGCCTCCTGGGTAGGTATTGGAAAACTGCAGGAAAACCAGAAAATAAACAGCTGGTCAGCTTTGGTCATTGCAAAAGGCCAGGCTGGCTGTGAGTGCTGAGTTTTGTGATGTTGTTCAATGCACAGAT
>VWYO01006312.1:29080-54442 GCA_013400275.1 Rhadina sibilatrix | reverse complement strand
TTTTTTTTTTTATCAGAAGAAAATTAGCTAAGTCCTTAAATTCTGCATACTCTTACTCCTGGCTTGGTCCATTGTGTTATTTTTCTTCAGGAGTCCTAAGTAAGGAATTTTAAATATTGATTCCTCAGTGGCTTTCTGTAGGGCTGAATCCAGATTGCCTCTCACAGCTGTTTCCCCAGCACCTCAAGCAACTGATGAGAAACAGCTTCTGGGTTTGATTTGGAGCTTCCAAGCTGGAGTCATTACAACATATGGGTGTGTTGCATCATTGAGAATGGTTTTTTTGTAACAAAGTGAGTACAAGTTCCAGTGTTTCCTGAGATAAGCTTCCATCTCATTTCTCCCTGGATGATTGTGAGTGACAGACCAAAATTCTTTCGGTGTTTATTTATTGACTAAAACAGGCTGGACTTTTTTTAGTTTAGAAGCTACCCTTTGCTTTTCCTAAAGGAAACAGCAGAGTACCACCTCATTTTCCTAAAGGACACCCCTAGATTTGCATCCATTAAGTTCCTTGTATCTAATTGTCTGTAGCACAATGAAGCTAAAAATGTACCCAGAGGATGAAAACGGAGAGACTGGCAGTGGAGGAAGACATTGAGTCCCACAGCTGAACGAGCAGGAGTAATGAACACTTCCAAGAGTCCCCTGTTCTGGAGCCTCACGTTTATCACTTTCCTCTTAAAAGGGGAACATTTCTGCTCTTTTGGTTGAGTGGAAAGCCTGAGGAAAAAATTCCAAAGACTCAGAGCTGATGTTGCTTCTGAACAGAGATGAAACGTTTAATTTATCAGGTTGCTTCCCTCAGCACGTTTCTGTGGGGCCTTGCCCACTGCACACAGAGATTGCAGGCAGAGAAAGTGCTTTGGCTGGGGTTGGAGAGGTTCATCCCTGTGTACCTTCTTTTTCAACCCCAAAGTCTGCCTCAGGGAGGGGGTGCTACTGCAGTTTTGGTCCATGCTTTCTTCTTGGGGGCTGTGCTGCTTTTTCAGACTTCTCAGATATAAAACCAACCAACCAACCAACCAAACAAAAACCACTAAGGGTCACAAAGAAATCTGCTTCTGGTTTGAAAAAATAATCTTCTGTTTGTAGCATTCCTTCTGTATTTACAAAGGGGTAATTGTTGGGAGGGGTGTTTCCCAGTACAGAAGAAAATGGGTGCCAGTTAGATTTCCTCACTGCGCATCCTTTCCTTAGCCATTCTCTTCCTTTTAAAAATGTAAAGAAAATGGATTTTCTAAGAGGGGAAAAAAAAAAAAACAGTGAAGAGAAAACAAAGAGGAGCATCTGTCTTACAGCCTTCAGACAAAATTTGGGGAGAACAACTTGTTCTGATGCTTTTCAGCATATGGAAACCTGGCAGGTGTAGTACGACTCTCATCTGAAGGAAGATTTATAGAACCTTACCTCAACATTGCCACTCTGCTCTCTGTCTTTATTAGCTGCATTCAGCTCAGTAAAAGCTGAACTGCACCTTTGTCCAAGGGAGAGCCAAGAGCAAATAACCTTCTGCCCCATGGGATGAGTATTTCCCACTGTGGGGAGGGAAACTGTTTTTGTCCCAAAGAATGTAGGTCCCCACCCTTGTGCTCTGTAACATCATCTCCCCATTTAACTTGTCTAGTCCAGAAACTGGGGATTCTTCAAAAGGGAGGAAATAGCAAAAAGATGCATTTTTCTCGAGAAAGAATAGGGTTGTTGTAGAAATGCCAATAAAAGATGTGTCTTGTGTAAGTGGAGGAGAGGATTGGAATATCAAAAAATTGAACAAGTGAAAGAAAAAAATACCCATAGAGTCCACAGAGCTTTGATTTGCTGTTTTATCAGCGTTTCTTCTTTGTAAGATTTTCCTTTTGCTTCCAGTGAAAGGGAAGAGTCAAAGATGAAGCTGATAAGCCAAAGTCTATTAATGTTTGTGTCAAACAATTTTGCTGGGAAGAAAAACATAAGAGAAATGGTAAATCAAAACTCTTTGGTTATGTATTAAAGATATTAAGATTGAAAGAGGTAAAACAAGGCAGCAGAAGACTAAGTATGCAGATTAGGGGAGAATATATAAAATTACATGATCTGTAATCCTTTCTTTCATGTCAGAATCATAGCTAGACTAGGGGTTAGATAAAAAGTGAAATTATATACCTCTGTCATTTCAGAAGTGAAAAGAGCAGCTGAGAGGTCTTCAAGTCTGAGTTTAGCAAGCTCAGAGCAGCATTTTAGACTGGAGTTAGAAACTTTTCTGATTTTGTCTTTTTAACAAATTTGTTCCAAGGGTGGGCGCTTGACAGCTAGAGCTGTTCCCACTTCTTCTTTCTCAGGTATTTATTCAGTAATTCCAATTAACTGTATTCAGCCTTTTATACTAATTCTTCTGTATTCATTTCCCTGTATCCCTTTTGCTCCTGTCTTCCCCTACAGAACCGCTCTGCTCGTGTCTCCCACACAAAGGCAGCCGTGTCATCCCCTTTTGTACTCAGTTGATGTGAACCAGTGTAATTTGTTTCTTGAATTTACCTCCAGACAACAAAAGAGCACCATTAAACCCCATATATTGTTCAAGCCTAATATACTATTTTAAAACTCCCTTTTCCATTGCATCTTTCAATCCTCTTTCTTAGCTCACTGAAAGTCCAAAGTTGCTGTATTACCATTTCTCTGTTCCATATTAGAGTTGTGCTGAAACTCTTGAATTTGTTTCATAGAGAATCAAATCAGTAGTAATTTCCATTTTTTTCCCCCCAAATTTTATATCTTAATTCTGTGGCATTGCTATAAAAGAAAAATGGAACATGTTTTTAATGCACTATCAGGAAGGTTCATAAAAAATGAGCAGTTGTCTGTACTTCACTGTTATTTACTCTGTTTTTGCCAAGTTCTGCTCCATAAACTCATGACTAATGATAAGTAAAACAGATAAGATAAGCAAAACAAAAATAGACCTTCTCTCCAATAAGATATGCTACATTATCCATTCAAACAACTTCCATAATGAGTAACCGAGGAACGGTTCATGGAACATCAAAGGATTTAATGAACCACCCAAATTAATAAAACACTGAAGCATCCTCAAACTCCCAAATACAAAGTAACTTTCTTACAGCAATTGTATCTATCCAGGGTGGATACCAAAAAGCAAGTGCAAACAGGATTTCATATTTTTATTGTAAACCACGTGAAATAATGAGGTGTCAGTCAGCTGACATGGCTCATGGCTGAGCAGAAGAAAAGAAATTATCAGAAAATATGACTTAGAAACAACAGGTTTGTATGGAAATACCAATTTTTGAAGAAGATTTAAAGGCTAAATAAATTCCTTTCAAATATTTTGGACAGGGCTTAGTTAAGAAGGCTATTAGTTAGCAGAGAGTGTGGAAGAGAGACCCCAAAATGGCTAATAAATAAAGGGCTGAGGTCATCCCAAAATGCCTGGGAAGTGTTCCGAGGTCTCCCAGATGAAACCAACATTCCATTTTCCAATTCTCAAGCTAGGAATTATCGTTTCAAACAGGAATTCATACTATCATTCCTAACTTAGATCCTAGGGAGGCAAACTTCCCTGTGCCATGCAGGAGCTCCCACCAACTCCCCAGCTCCTGGCAGCCTTCCCAGGGCTTATGATCTCTGAAGTGTGTGGGTTTTTTCTGTCACTGTGGAATGAAGAGGGGTAGTTTATCTTCCCCATTCTGAAAAGTGGTGTTTTGCCCCTCACTGACAGAGATCCATGGCTGTGTTTGAGGCAAGGTGCTGCTTTGCCATTACACAGAGCTGGGGTTGTTGAAGCTCTGTGTGTGTGTGTGTGCTCTTGCTGCAGATGACAGCTGTAAATTGACCTGTGAGAATGGAGGGAAGTGCATTATAAATGAGAAGGGGGACCCTCGATGCCACTGCTGGCCAAGCTACTCTGGTGAAAGGTGTGAAACCAATCACTGCTACAACTACTGCCAGAATGGAGGCACCTGTGGGGCCTCTCTCCTTGGTAAGTATTTCTGAACAACTCATTTACCTGCATTAAATGTTTGAATTTGTTCCTTTTTATGCTATTTTTTTTTCTCTTTACTTTCTTATGCAATACTTTGTATAACAATATGCAAAAATAGAAGCATATTCCATACATGTTCTTTGTAATCAATAGGACTTTTCCTTCACTTATCTAGGTGTTTCAGCACAATTAAACTGTATGCCAGAAAAGGGAGAATATAAGTAAATATTCAGTGTAGCAGTGGAATTGTAAAGCAAAATGTCCATACAACAAGTCCATACATCATCTTCCCTAAATGTATCAATTCACTCCCTAAATTTAAATGTGCCTACCCAAAGATATTTGCTTAAATGCCTGACCTCAATCCTTTATCTTTGTCTTACTGTAGTTCACCAAATAGGAATTTTACTCCTCTAATTCTCGGGAAGACTTTGTTGGTGAGATCTCAGATCCTTCATTTTCCTGAAGGAATTTGAAGTTACATCTCCTGGGTTCAGGGGGTTTATCCTGTTAAAAAGCAGCCATTTGACAGTAGGCTTTTTGTCCCTAAGATATAAGCTTTTGTGTCTTGGATAACGTTTGGACTGGAGAGGAAAATTGTAAAAAGAGGTACCCTAAAATGTAGCAATTCTGTGAGAAAGGAGAAGTCTATTTTCTGTTTCAATGAATATTTAAATATTTGATTCAAAATACAAGAGCTGGAGAGGAGTTTGCTGTCCCCTTCTCAGAAGCTTTCATCTGTTTAAAACGCTGTGAATCATTTTCTCCTGTGTGATGAAGTGGCCACCACCCTCTGAAAAAAAGTCCAGACACCTGACCTTGAGAAGTGTGTGACTGTTCATCACATTCCTCCCTGTAGTGCAGAATTATGTGTCTGAGTTCTTGTGGTATAGGGAGCTTAGATTGTAAAGATTTCCTCAGCACTCCTTACTAATTAACATCAGCCTATGTAGTTTGGTAATTTAGCCCCACTTGCTGGCTTCTCTGGAGCCTCCTTCCCATTGGCTGAGGAGTGGTGGCAAAATTCCAAGTGAATGCAAGTAATTTATTCTTTCAGCTCTGAGTCGTTGAGGGTTAATAATGTTGTTCATAAGAATGACTTAATATCAGAAAATGAGAATTACTTGTACTGGAAGTTGATGAATTAGACTTTAAACTGCTCCTAACAGCTGATGGAACTACTGACACAAATGATAAGCAGTGATTTTTATCAATGTGGTGAGATCAATAAGTGCTAAGTGAGGACGTGCAAGTGAATGGAAGTGACGGTTAGAATGGCATGCACAGCTTCCTCATCATCTGAAGAGAGGGTGTTTATTCCCACATTTTTACATGTCTGGCATCTAATTGATTCTTTTGTGGGGTTAAAAGGCTTAATAAAATTAATAACTTGGCTCCTAGAACTCGGCTCTGCTGTGAGTGCTGCAGAGACCCCAGGGTTTTATTTAATCCCTTTCTTTTGGCAGTAGCCACAGGGCTCGCTCACCTCCAGCAGTTTGTTTTCCCTCTCCCAGGCAGCTCACACGTGCTGTGCTCACACAGCTATGCTGTGGCATGGATATTTTTAATTTTCATTGTCCTGCTAAATCCAGCCTCTGAAATCTCTCAGCCTTGCTAAAAGAGTTAGTGCAGTGGGTTTTGCCACCAGTGGGTAGAGGTAAGATATGAGCAGGGTCTACAATACACTTTGTATTCTTAACATGGGCCAGGGGAGGCAGGAATCAGCCTGGAGAGGCAGGAATCAGCCTGGGGATGAAGGAATCAGCCTGGTGAGGCAGGAATCAGCCTGGGGATGAAAGAATCAGCCTGGGGATGAATGGAATCAGCCTGGGGAGGCAGGAATCAGCCTGGGGATGAAGGAATCAGCCTGGGGAGGCAGGAATCAGCTTGATGCTTTGCCCCAAATGGAATGAAGTGTCTGCACTAAAGTGCAGGAAGCCAGCATGGGTGTCACCACAGTCCACATTTCATTGTTCAGCTGCCCAATTTGAGGTATCTGAACCTTTAACAGCAGCTAAAGTTTATTGCAGCACACAAAGTGTGCTTTTAAGAGCTGAGATCAGCACAGAGATGGTTCTGATGGCTGTACCTGTCCGTATCCACTGCTAGGAATATTCTTCTGCTGTGCTGGGTCCCTTTAGTTTCATCAAATTTTTAAGGGTCATATTTCAAGTTAACCAGATGTCCTATCTGCCATTTCCAATTCATGAGGGTAGCCGTGCCTTGAAGCCCACCCCATAACTTTGATGTGCCAGAAATGTGGGAAAAGGACCTTGTATCTTTCTAAATCCCAGTGACTCCATCCAATATTCCAGATAAAATGTTCAAGTTGATGTGCATCTCATCTTCCTTGCATGCCTAGCCCCTGGACCCTGTAAATATTCTATTAAGGGGAAATCTCTATTTCTTATCAGGCTGTATTTCTTATCTCTATCAGTCCAGAGATCATGTGTTACTGAAACAAACTAGCATGCCAGGGAGATGCTCCTTATCACAGTCTAATCTAACCCATGATGCACTAAGGCTGTTGTGTGTTTCTCAGGGGAGAAGTTACATGGACTCCCCAAAAGCACTGAAAAATGTAATTAAAGCAAGAAAGCTCAATTCCTCAAGTGGTTTTGCAGCAACCATTTCGTCCACCCAATTGAATACAGTCCTTGAATAGGGCAGGGCACTTGTAGCTGCAGGGGATGCACAAGCCCTTTGCAGCTGGACTGAGGGTGTGAAATCCAGACCAGCCTTTTCTCAGCCTTCCAGGCAGAGCTGATCTGCTGTGCCAGGCTCATGGGAGAGTTGTTAGTCTGCTGTGAGTTTATTCTTGCACATTTCTCTGCATATGAATTGTTCTTTGTCACCAGGAATTGCTTAGTTTCTCATTAATGGTTCTCTCACTTCAGCATTATATTTTGTCTAGATTTGTAGTTTGTCCTACCAGGGTGATTTGTCTGAGAGCAGTAGAATAATTGAGACTGGAGAAGACCTCTGAGATTGAGTCCAGCCCTTAACCCAGCCCTGCCAGGTCCAGCACTAAACCAGGTCTCCAAGTGACAGATCCTTTAAATCCCCATGTTCCCATAGGTATATTGCAAACTGATTTTGGTAAAGAACTCTTTCTTCTGTAAAGTGTAAGATTACTATTTTAAAATTAAGTCAGCTCAGTATCATTTGACTTTGCTCTGCTGTGCTGTTGCTGTCTGTGCTTCCCCCTGTACTACAGTTGTCACTCCTCAACAAGCAGCAGTCATGCTTCTGGTCCACGATACACCTGACTCATCAAACTGACCTGCTAAACTCATGCAATCAAGTTCAACATGTGTTCCAAATTTTGCCTTTTTTTAAAGTGCATTTTTGTTCAAAATGATGACAGTTTTTCCTTTGGAAGTTGCAGAAGCCATACGTGTGCCAGTGCCAATCTAAACACAGCTGCAAAATATAAATGACCTGTGATCATTTCAGCTTGCCTGACCCTTTCTTTCTTGGAGGCTTGAATTGTCCTGGTCAATTCTCAGATAATCTTCTAACAGTTTTGATGCAGTCCATTTCACAAGTGTCATTTTGTACACATGGCCTCTGGAGAGCTTAGGGACCACCAGCAATTTTAGCCTCATGAGATGATGCTTCCAAAGGGTCTCCACAGCTGGAAGCTTCCCCAGGAGTCAGGGAATTTCCTTACTGATCATTTCTGGCTCAAAAAATGAAGAGATTTCCTGGGTGTGAACCTTGCTTCATATTCTGATCCAAATAAAATGATGCAGCATACAAAATACTCTTCTGGTGAATGTGTGTGTTCTAGTGAATGTGTAAATCCTCCTCTCTTTCCCCACCTAATATAAAATAACAATGTGATAACTAATTAAGTAAATTGCAGAGTATTACTAATTTTTTTAAAACATGATTGTGCTAAATCTTTGCTGGATGTGTTAAGTTGTAGAACCTCATTATCTGCACACAAATGTTAATTTGTTAAACAAATCCCACTGGCAGTTCAGGGATTATTCACTGTTGGCTTACTTACTGCTAAGCCTTTTGGCAAATTCCTATGTGAATGTTATATAGCCAGAGATTGGAGAAGCTTTAATTAAAATTTATAAGTTTACGACAGTTGTATTGAACTACAATAATTGAACAAAGAAAATGTCATCAGTTAATTAAAAGTACACATCTGAGACGTGTAATTAAAAGTTTGGGTGTGAAAATGAACACTTTCCAGTAAGCCAAATTAATGGGAATTTGGGCAAAAAAAAAATTCAATGTTACCATAAAAACACACTTTATTTCTCCATGTAGTTTAAAGTAAAAAATATTGCAGCAATAGTTTGCTGATTGTCTCAAAGACATTAATTAACTAGTTCACAAAATCAGATAAATCCCTTCGTACTATAGAAAAGCTATGTCTAACACAGAATTGTGATATTTGTATCAAAATGAGTGGAAAAAAAATTGATGTCTTTCCCCTAAATGAAAACGTATGAAATATTCTGAAAGAATCGTTGTGTATGAAGCAGGTATTATTTTGTGTTCTATTTTTATGGGCAAAACCAGGTGGTTTGGTGCCTACTGAAAACGCTGTCAGTGAAGAACCTGTTTTGCTAATGCCACATCAGTCCCAGGAGTTTTCCATGGTGTTGTCAGCAGGGCAGGGGCTGTGGGAAGGATGAGGGTGATGCTTCACTGGAGCTGATCTCAGGTCCCAGCAGAACCACCACCACCAGCGTTGGAAAGAGCAGTCCCTGAGAGCACCCAGAGATATTTAGAAATTGTTCTTTTCTCCTTTCCAATAACACAGAGAGACTCTGTATCTGTTGGGATAGATCCCAATCAGCTCACCTTCTAATTATCTTCAATAATGCAGCTTCTCTCCACTCCTATTGTTTCAGTAAAGCTAATTATGGTTCATCAGCCACACTGAAATGAATTACTGTGATTCCCACAGACTGCTGATAACAACTCTAAAGGACAAGATATTGCTTACAGAAAGCTCATGTAGAGCCATCTCCTTTTCTTTAGTAGTGACAGCAAGTTAAATATTGAAATTAATTGTGCATTTTTTACACATAACAACTTAAAAACACACATTGCTGGTAGTGAATTTACCAGGGACTGGAATAAATAAATAATGTAGGTTTTGGTGAAGACATTCATCTGGATGATTTCATTTTTCAAAACTTGTAAAAAGCTTATGAAAATAATGCTATTGACCTAGGTGTCAATTTTTTTTAAAACTTTTTTGTAACTTTATTTGGTTACTGAAAATGCACAGTATTTGTCTGTTGCTTAAGCAGTATCATAAATGAAAATTGATCTCCTTAGAATTCTAATCCTTGCAAAATATATGTAAATATAAGCTTAAGAT
Organism: Rhadina sibilatrix; assembly: GCA_013400275.1. NCBI lineage: Eukaryota > Metazoa > Chordata > Aves > Passeriformes > Phylloscopidae > Rhadina > Rhadina sibilatrix. Next base: position 45,110 of record VWYO01006312.1, on the reverse strand, counting down.
ATATGAATGAATTTCCAAAAGAAGTCACCCACATATTACAGAGAAAGTAAACCAAAATATTTATGAGCAATTTTTGAAGTTTATTTGAAAATTTATTATATAGACAATAGTTATTATGTAGCAAATTAAATTGACAAACCAGGGTAACTAGAGCCTCTGTGTCCAAACCTAAGTGAACACTGAAAAATTTTGATCCCTGATATTTTTTTTTTTAATGATTTGTATTTTGTAGGAAAAGACAAAGCTACATTTCATTTCTATGTCAAAAATTTCATCTATTTTTTCATATCCTACTGCCAAAAATAACTTACATCTTAGAGTCACCATAATATATTCTCCTTAATTCTACTAAATTCTGTTCTGCATTTGAAGCAGCTTAGCATTCCATAAACCACTTTCCATGAGAATATTTTGCTACATGCTAATGTGTTGTGAGTGTTTCTGCGGTGGTGAGGGTCAGGAATTAAGAGGGAGTCTTTATTCTGTCTCTGTAGGGCTTTAATCCTGAGATTTCATGACCAGGGAGTGTTCTGGAGCTCTCTGTGCATGAGCTCATGCTGCAATTTCTGTTAGCTGGGTTATGTGACATCATGGTTACATGACTGTTTCCTTTGCAAACATAAATCTGTGTTCTGGTTCTTCCATGATACAAAACCTTATGGCATTGTTTGGCATTGTTTAATGCTGCAGTTTTGTTAAACAGTTCCTTGAACCATTTTTTTTGTATTAGAAATAATTTATGAGAATAAGGCGAATGAAAATGTCATTATTAGTATTATTCCTGGTGTCAACAGTCTGTATATAAATAGGCAATGGACTGTTAACATTACTGAAAGTCATGTTAAATTGAGTGACAAAAATGGGGTTTAGGCTATACTGTATTAAATTTTCATTTAGCTGTCAGCAGTTTGGCATATTTATAAGTCTACTTTAGTAAAGAATAGGATAATCTTTTATACAAACTAGAAAAATATCGTCTCATCATTTTAACAAATAGAGGAATATTAATAATGAAAACTGATTTCAGACCTCCAGATCTATGTTCTATCAGTATTTTATCTTTTTTTGCTTTTTACTGAAACACTTGTTCAGATGAAGGATTGTGTGAAACCCCCTGTCTTGGGGGCAGAAATTTAAATACAACTGTATACATGGGGAAAAACAAGTGGAATCTGTGCTAACATCTGAGTTCAACATCTTTGATTTAATGTTTAGATCACAGGGGACAGATATGAATAACCAGGCTGATGCATATTAAAGGAGTTGGAGCTATTTTTAGGTCAATGGTTTTGTTCCTGCTGTACTCATTAGAGAAAGAGACTAACTGATCTCATGGCCCTTAGGATGATTTGCAAAACACTTTAAATTAGCATAGCTTAAAATAGAAAATACAGAAAATAATTACGTGAAGTGTGTCGTGCTAGAAGGGTGAGAAGTAAGTGAAGGAAAAAGATTGAATAAATCATTCTGCATGAGTCAGAGAGAGGAGACAAAATGAGGGTGCTTCACTTGCATTGAAAAATTCTCCAATGAATCTGATATTAAATGATTGCACAGGATTCAAAGAAAGGCAGGCCAGAAGAAAAATTGAATTGTGGGGTTTGTAGAATACTCAGTTTAGTCTGAATTACTCAATAACACAGCCAGCCAAGTGGAGAAGAAAGAGCAGCAAGGGAAGCAGGGTTGCACATCTCAGAGTTTCAGGTGCAGCTGGTGAACATCAGGAGGCAAGTGGGAAAGCAGGTGTGGATATATTGGGTTGTCAATGATAGAATCTGAGGGGTTATTTCTCCTGTTCATGCCTGGAATTCCAGTCCAAAGGGAGTCTGCATCACACATGTAGTACATTACATAGTTAACTAGATAAGCACAAAATCATGGAATGTTTTGGGTTGGAAAGAACCTTAATGCTCATCTTGTTCCCTCCCAACCTGTCTGCACTTTTATTTCAAAAATATCCTCAGGTCCTGTTTAATCTTCATCTCTTTCATTCCTGGGAAGCCAGGAAAAGTAAAAGTGTTATACTTGGTTCTCCATAAATTTAAGAAAATCCTTAAAGCTTAATGAAAGTGAAGAGGAGGGTAGGGGGGGTGGAAATAATGTCTTGCAAGAGATAATCAAGAATGAGAATAGTTTATTAGGAAGTGAGAAGGGAGATGGCTGGTTGGACACATCAGGTCTTTCACTTGAAGATTATAAATGAGATAAAAAAGCAAAGTCGGGAGATGGAAAACATTAATGGGATCTAGAAGTTTGTTTTAAAGAAGATAAGCCTTAAGAAAATAAGACAGGGAAGTGGAAGGGTTTAATAAAACAGTGGAATTGTAACAAAGCTATAAATCCTTTAGACATGAGATTTAGATAAGGAAAAAAAAAAGGGAAAATTACAATAGAGAGGAATCATAGGAGGAAAATGCATTGGGTTTTAAAGGCTATTTTAAAATCCTTTGAAAAGAAGCTGTAGACTAGGAGTTCATTTTGTGCAAATATTCATCCCAAAGTGTTAACTGCTTTTCAGACATTGAATATTGATGTTACAGGCATCTTTGGTCTGATGCCAGACAGCAATCTTTATGTAAGAGTCTTCATTATCTGAGAGGGGTGGCATAACAAAACAGGCCTAGGTACTTGTGGCTTATTAAAAATTGTTCTGTAAAGTGTAGCTATTAGTGCATTGGTAAATATTTGTATTTCGTGTGATTATATATCAAAGTTTGTAGGTTTGAAAATAATGTAGGGCACTCTGAAGAGACAGCAATGGAGATCATGCAAAGAAAAGGAGGAACCCAGCATGGCAGGATGATTTGAAGAGTTCGGTCACATCTTAAATTCCAGCTTAGGACCAGCTTTCAAATGATTGTATATTTTAAATAATGACTTTTTCTCATGGAAGAGTCAATGACTGCACATGCACAAGTGTAAAAATGCACAGATGCAGCTTTGGATTGCCCCTATCTCCCAGACCCAATTTTGTTTTTCAAAAAAAGTTCTGCATTCAAGCAACGCTTGCAAGGGCACGTTCTGTCAGCGTCTAGAGAAGCGCAGTTGAGCACCGAAACTTCCTACTCTCACAACAAACCTGTGCTGAGAAAAAAGTGCTGGCCATGGTTCTACTTTGTATTTATTTTTATCATAAAATAGCTCTCTCTGTTTTTGGACAGGCCGGCCGACCTGCAGCTGCGCTCTGGGTTTTACGGGGCCGCGCTGCAACCAGACGGTGTGCGAGCGCTTCTGCCAGAACGGGGGCACCTGCAGCGTCACTGCTGGCAACCAGCCCTTCTGTGCCTGCCTGCCCGAGTACACAGGAGACAGGTGCCAGTACTGTAAGTAATCCCCACAAATTATTCCATCTGGGTTTGTAGTAGAAGTTCGACGCAAGGGAAGTTTAAACCCCCCGTGGGTGATTTTTGGTTGTTTTTTTTTCACGGCGTTGTTAAATTTAGCCCCAGATCGTTCGTGCTGCTGAGGCAACGTCATCTGATGTCTTCAGGTGATCTTTGGGCGTATTTCTTCCCTTCTACGTGGCTAGCTGAAGAAGGAGGTGTTTTAGGAATGATTTATTGTGTTTTCATGAATGAGCCGTAGAGTGGAGTGGTACAAGATGGATGACTTTGTCAGTAGCCACGAGATAATTGTGTTAAAATTTTCTATTACAACTTGTCATATGTTTTGCTATGCTGGTAATTAATTGACATAGTTGGTTGAAGGACTTTCTGGTGTCCCTAATATTTGCAGACCAAAAAGTCTTTTAAGCTGCTCCTTTACCTTTGTCTTCTATTTCTAACCCCAGCAAAGCAGCACTTTGAGGATAGCTTTGAGTTTCACATTGCTGTATTCATTCAACTTGCTCAAAGATCACCCTGAGTATGGTTTCTGCCCCATCCTGGTTTTGAAATTGTAAAGGATTTCTGAATGTTACTATTGTTTACTTCTCAGGACGTAGGTTCTGTCTTTTGCATCTAATTTTCTCCGTTTTTTCATTCCACTGTCCCATCAGTCTCTTCTCATTGAGAGAGCCTTCTGAAGGTTTCCATGCCCTTAGAAAGGCTCTTCTCACTTCTACAACTTCCTCTAATTTTTCACATCTTTAACAGAGGAGTAAAAAAATAGACATTTTGCTCTTCATTTATATTCCTTTTCTTGCCATGCTTTTGGTTTTTTTCACCATTATCTGTTTTCAGTAACTGAAGACATTTGAACATATTCTTGAATTTCTTTTGGTCACTCATTTACAAATGACAGTTTGTCTTCCCCATGTCTTTTAAAAAATGATGATTCACAAGCACCCTTCCTTAAGTTAGAACCAATTATTTTACTGAGATCTGAATTATGTTTTTTAATCATCTCATTTTTTTCTACTCCTGCTTTGCTCTGACTGCAGCATTCTAAAGGCAAGGACAGACTAACAAGTCATGGCCTTGTTAGACTGTCATTGTGCTTGTCATAGAACATTAAATGTGAAAGCCATCATCCTTTCTGTACCTTCAGTGAATTTGCTGAAGAAGGCTTGATTTAAAAAAAACAAAACAAAACAAAAAAAGGAATGGGAAATTAGCTGTTATAAAGGTCTGGTTTAGAATTATCTGCAAGATACTAAAAGTATTTAGAGAAAGGTCTTTCAAACGAGGAAAGGGATAGTGTGTGTCTTAAACAGGATTTGTATTGAAGTAAACTGAATATGTTTCCAGTTGGGAGACTATGAAATAAATTGAAACCTTTGAATGGAAAACCAGCAGTAATTGTGATTCTCTCCCCCCTGGTATTAAGCAAACTGCATGAATCCACAAATAAGTATCTGCAAACACAATTGGGTGTTTGAAAATAGTATAGTACATAAATCATGCACAGACAGACACACAGATTAAGGAAAAATATTTACTTGAGGCTTACCCAAAACCAAACAAATTGTTTCTAGTTGAATGCTTCTGCAAACATCTTTTTTTCTTTTTTCTTTTTTTCTTTTTTATTTTCTTTTTTTTTTTTTAAGAGAATTAATTTAAATGTAAATTTAGGGGTACTTTTTAAACAGTGCTTATCAGATTTGAATTGTCTGGGAAACTGCCACAATAGACTTGAAGACATTATAAAAAATAAAATTAAGCTTTTGCTGATTTAAAACCTAAGTCTTTTGGGGGGAGGGAAAGATTTACAATCTTTTAGAGTGATTTTTTTTGGCCAATAAGTTTTGTGAAATTATGCCAGTCTACAGTTAATAATGTGTATATAAAGTCACATCTGCTATTTTTTTTTTTGCTGTATTCACACATGTGCATGGTCTTTTGCTTTATTAATCACCTTCACTTTGTGTGCAAGCTGGCATACATTAATATGGCATTATTGCAAAGATTGGTTGCCTCCCAGACATCTTGTTCAGTCTGTCTTTGCTGTGATTGAAGGTAGTTCATATGCAAAGGATGACACATGGATGTGTGTAGGTATTCTGCTCCTGCTCCCAAGCTTAAAATATTATTAGTAGGGTTTTATGGCAGGGAAAAGACATTTGCTTGCAGTATTACCAGCTTGCAAAGACCTTATTTTCCCCACACTTATCGTCTCCAATTACCCAATGCAGAGTTTCTCCTGTGATTAGTTCACAGAAGGGCTAATAACCTAAATGGGTGCTCCGTGTCAAGGCATTGGCATGGCTGAAATAAATTTAAGTGACTGAATTTACATAGAATTCTACTAACGTTGTGCATGTTATTAAATACACATAAATCTGATGTATTTGAGTGTAGTTCCCTGCTTTGAATTCCAGAAAAAAGACACACAGAGTAGCTCAAGTTCATTTCTTGTATCATTTAAGGCCCAAACTACCTAAAAAAAGAGAGAATATCTTCATGCAGTTACAATCATCCAAAGTGGATACGGTGATTCCACAAGCTGTGACTTGCTCTGAAACTGAAATCCCTTTTTAGGAGAAAAAAAGAAATAATTTTGCATCATTTCAGCCCAAATGTAGCATAAACATTTTAGATGCTGCAGATGACTCAAGGTGTTTGTGACTGCAGTCAGTCCTAAAAACTGTTTAATAATTGTTTTGAGGTATAACCTTCCTGTTCCTATGCATTTGTGGTTTTTTTCATTTGGTTTATTTTATTTGTCCTAATATACATGCAAACATATGCCCCTTGCACTGCTCTTACATAAAATCACTCTCAGCATTAGCTTTCAAACTGCAGTAGTTTTTGTTCCCAAAACAGCCCCCCTGCTGCAAATTGCCATTCCAATACCTGGAACTGGGGAACAATGAACAACTTCGTTTAGTGTCTTTTAAGCCCCTCTGGTTGCTGATTCCTTAAGCAGCTGAGCCTACAGCCTGCACAGACAGGTGGAGACATATCATGAATATTCAAACAGAAATAACTCCTCCAACAGCCATGCTCTGTCCCTCAGAAAACTCTTCCAGCAGTACTCACTCCTTGGAGAGGAGGAAAAAGGGCACAGAGTAGCACAAGTAAAATGTGTTTTCTGATTTTGAGATACCCCCACAAGTGATGCACAGAGAAGCCGTGGCTGTTCATCCCTGAAAGTGTTGAGAGCCAGGTTGGATGAGGCTTGGAACAACCTGGGATAGTAGAAGCTGTCTCTGCCCATTAAGGAGCTTAAATGATGGCTTTACAAGGAAATAAATAAAGAAAGAAAGAAAGAAAGTTGTCACTAACACATAAATAAAAATTAACCGAAATGTTAAATTACCAGTATTTTGTAGCTCTTGGAAGCTTCTTCAATTAGGCAATTTGATTTTTTTAAAAGGGATGAAAACTGAGACAGTTACTGGTGGTTCTGAAGAGTTGAAGTATTCACTACTTGAATTCTTAGTCCTGCTGGCATTTAAACAGTTAAATACCATAATGGGGTCTTGCACAGTGTGTAAAGCTCGTGCGTGTATGTAATACTTTGTGGAACTTATGGATTATGTCTTTATATATTATTATTAGAACTTCATGAAATTTTAATATGTGGATAAATGAAAATAAAACTTAATTATTTCAAAATATCGCTTCAATTTCAGTTCAGCATAATGCTGTTAATGGTAATGTGAATGTATCAGAAGATTTTTATTCAGCCAACGTCCCATTAAATACATTAACATTGCTCTGCTTTTCTCATCAGGAGTCTTTATATTATGTGGGATGATGCCATAAATGGTTAGACAGCTAAAAGGGGGGGGACCTCTTATGAGTTTATACTTCCATTTCATTTCCCCAGATTGCATTGTTAATATGTTATATATCTGTTTATGGCTTATTCTTGATTCCTGTGGTTGCCAGTGAGTCACCGGCTTCAGTTTTCATTTTGTGGTTTTTTTTTGCTACAGCACCTTTCCAAAGGTGAAAGTACTGCAGCATTTGTTTCTATAATGCTCCCTAATGCCTTCTAGCAGTCAGGTCTGGTGTTGCTTTCAGATGTTTGCCACCACTACTGCGTGAACTCGGAGTCGTGCACCATCTCCGACGACGGGAGCGTGGAATGCGTCTGCCCCCTGCGCTTCGAGGGCCCCAAGTGCGAGGTGGACAAGTGCATCAGGTGCCACGGGGGGCACTGCATGATAAACAAGGACAGCAGTGACGTGGTGTGCAAGTGAGTGTGTTTGTGGGGGAGAGGTTCTGTTCAGAATCCTACATTTAACAGCAATTCCGCTGCGTTGTCCCTTATGTCTCTCGCGCAGTAGCTTTGTCCCCTGAGCAGTCACATCAGATCAGTTCCTCTGTGTGGCTCCTGCCCGTGCAAAACCAACTCACTCCTGGCTTTTAAAACCAACCTGTGGGGCACTCCTCAACTGGAGGAAACACAGTGCAGCAGGAAACTGAATGCATTTTCACTTTAAAACGTTGAAATTAATCAAGCTAACAATGGAGTTCGTCTGTACTGTTGAAATTTCTTCATTCTACGTTATCTGTGACAGTGATAGAGACATGCTAAATACTGTTGGAGCATAGGTAACATGTGCTGCTCTGTATTGCTGACTGATTGTTTTGTATTATAATAGTTTATTTTCATTAAAAGAAGGATTAAATATATATTGTGTAATAATCTCATTATAATTTTTCAAACCAGAAAAAAAGAAATTCAGAAACCTAGAATTCTTTCAATCAGTAGATCATATAATGATATATTAAAACACTGATTTTACAATGAAATGCTCAGATTTACTGAAATACTGATTACCTTTTGCATTTTTCTTTTTTTTTTTTTTTTTTTTTTTAAACCATGGCAGTTGCACTAATGGAAAGATTGCCTCTACCTGTCAGCTGTGTGATGGCTACTGCTACAATGGTGGCACCTGTCAGCTGGATCCAGAGACAAATATACCTGTCTGTCTGTGAGTATCCTGCATCCTGCAGATCATTAAAATGCCTGTGTGACAACAAATAATAAAATTATCATGCATGTGTCTGTATTTTTGGTCTCTCTAGGATGAGTAATGAGCTGCTTGCTCATTACTGGAAGTTTCAACTTCCAGTATTTGTGTTCTAGCTATTTCTGTAACCTCATACTTTGCATACCCTTTTGCAAAATGTGTGTTGGAATTTAGAACTAAGGACTATATTGTGAATGCATTTAAGATACAAAGATACATCTTTGGAGACTTTCAGGTCTGTTCAGGCATTTTTTTTCTGGAATGGAAACTTCAGGTTGCCTGCCCTGCTTCTCAGAGGTGGATAAGTCTTTTCTCCTAAAGACATGGTCAGATTTGGAGTCAAAACCCTCCTGATGGTTGGAGAATAGGAAAAATGATGTCAGGGTTATTTCCCTTCTGGGGATATGCTCATTATCTCTCATTTCTGTCCTAACCTTCCCACTGCCCAGAGTATCGTGGCTGCTCTGGGGTGAGATTGTGCTCTCCCTCCTGTGCCACAGTCGAGAGAGTAATTCAGGGTGCTTTTCTTAAGCTCAGACATAAAATGCCAAAGAAATTTGCCTTCTGTAGCCTGGAAGAGAAGTACTGTTGTAAGCAAAAAAGCCTACATTCTAGTCTTTCTTGAGAGCTATGGTGTATCTTCTTTTTAGCTGCTCAATATCTCAATATAAAATGCTGAAGTGGTCTCTTCGGCAAGAAATTATTTTCTTTCCTGCTCTCAGTTACTCTGAGCTACTTAGTCATACTTTTTTTTTTCCCCTCTCTTTTTTTTTTCTTTTTTCTTTTCTTTTTTTTAACTTATTTCCTTAAAATGTTCATTTTTGCAATGTTCTTCCACTTCTCCAAAGAACCTGGAGCTCAGATCATCCTCCAGGCTGAAAGGAGGGAGATGTTGGAAGATAGAATTGGACCTGAGTGTCTCATTCCCTGGGTGACATAAGCAAATTGTTGCCCAAAGACATCTGGCACTACAACCTTGTGAATACAGATATAGCCATTCCTTCATTTTAATGATGCAGGTGATCTTGAAAGAGAGTTTTATTCAGTCTCTCAAAGGAGTTTCATAAATGCCTTGATTTTGTTAGTGGAAGAGATGGGCCAAGGGTTCCTCCCTATGAGAGGAACTTCTGCCTAAGAAAAGGGACACAAAACTGTTGTGGCACTACCATTGAAAACTTGTCAGTGTGTGTTTGCAGGTTTGGGGCTAAAGACAATGTAATTTAGGCCTGCACAATAGCCCTTACTGCATTGAAAAGACTTTAATTGCTTATTATTCTTGTTCAGTGTTATTTTTTGCCATTTTCCCTATTATTTGTGCCTCCTTAAATGTCTTTAGTTGGGGAGGAGAGACTGATAAATCCTGACAAAAGGAGAATATCACAGCTATGATATGTAAGGCCCAAATATGATGATTAAGCCTGGTGATTCATTTGGTTAAACAGCTACAATGGCTTTTTTGGAAGCTTGTGACTTTCCACTATTTTTTTTTCTTATAAAACTGTCATATGCTATTTCAATTCACATGGAACACCATAGCATCTCAAGGGGAAAAAAAAAAAAAAGAATGTTTTGTGCTTTAATTTGTGTGTGGATTTACAACACATAAATGCTGCAGCACACACCAACACCGTTACCAACGCTAAGGAAATGAAATGAGCGTTTTCAAGGCCACGGCAATCCGGATCGATCGATAGAAATGTGCATCTGACAATAACACCCTGAGAACCCTCCGGGCAGTACAGGCCCATTGTTTTAAAAACTGCTTGATCAACACTCCTGAGCAAACTTTGCAGTATTGTCAGATGGACCTTCCATTGAAAAAAAAAAAAGAAAAAGAGTTGATTTTGTCTGGTGTGAGCGCGTGCCCGCGTGTGCGTGCGTGTCTTGCCGTCGTCGTGTGTAACGCGTTTAAAGCCTGCCCAGCACAAGGCAGAATATTTATGTAGGTCTATTTTACTGAAATTCTGCAGATGCTCTGTGGGGTTTAAAAGTCAGCGCTGTGACCAGAAAGTGAACCCTTGTGATTACTACTGTCAGAATGAGGGAATTTGCACTTTAACCACGTTTAATGAACCGAGATGCAAGTAGGTTTAACCTTCCACTTAATGCTGCACATTCTGTGACATCATTCCAGGCCACAGTTCATTGGTTGGAGTCATGCACATTCACATACATTTCACAATATATACTTAATCTGGGGGACCATTTCTATAATACACACTTACCCTTTCGAGAGTTGCACTGATGAGTATATTTAAAAATACATTTGGAGTGTGTGTATCATTAGAGGAAGAAATAAAGTGCTTTATTTTTACTAAATAAGTTGGAAAAAAAAAAAACAACCCTGAAAATGCTGCTTGGCCTCTATTGCTCGTGTTTTGAGATATTTTACCAAGTTAATCCTACACAGCATAAAGTTTAGTGAACAGTGATGCTGCACACGTTCTGTAGTCCAAACCTGACTTCCTATTTCTTACCTGAACAGGGAAAGGAACAGAACAGCTATTTAGGGGCTGCTTCAGGAGTTAAGCTTGTATTTATATATCTTGTTAATTTTATAGAAATAATGCTGTAAAACAGAAATTGTTAAGCAAAAGTCTGTGAGCTACATCATAACGCTGACTTCTCTGATTAAAAAAGATAATTACATTTGTATTCTCCATGTCTCTAAAGGATTTTAGGTCTATTTCTTAAAGAGATATTTTTAATCTTCATCAGGAAAAGAAACAACCTTAGTCCTTGAAAATCCTGTAAGGCAGATGTACAGAGAGATACAAAACACCTGCCAGATGAATATAGCTTCACTCAGTGGTTGTGATGCAAAAGTCAGTAGTAAAATCATGAACCACAAACCTGGACTTGGGAGAAAATGTGAAATTCACACAGATTTAAAATTATCTCAGTGAATGGTTTATGAAAACACAGAATTCTCTGGGGATGTGATGTGGGTGTCTGGTGGGTAGCAAAGACAGTGACTGCTTAGGGTGAATAATCTATTTTTTTTTAATTTTTTTTAACACGATCTCAGTTGCTTTGTCAGTGTTCTCATGCAATAAAACTCTCTGGTTTGAGGTACCATAAATCCCTTGGAAATGAGAATTATGTCCTAACTACCACTTCTTAGACTTGGAAGAGTATGGAGTGGTCAGCAGTGCTTGGAACCTTTTGTATCTCCATGCATCATACTGGTGTTTTCAGAATCCTGCAGCCCTTAGAACACCATGTCGCTGCCTATAAAGTCACATACTGGATGCACCTTTCCTGCTTTTTCTCTCAAATGCTCCAGGAGCCACTTGTCCAAGGGCTAATGTTTTTCTAAACCAGTCTCTAATTGGGGAGTGGGTGATTTTTAGAAGAAATAGGAGATGCCTGGGATAATTGTCATTCAGCAGGAACTCTGCTCTCTCTCACATCCAGAATCATTTGAGAATGCAAACTTTACACATAATCAAGCCCTTATTATCATTCAGTAAAGACAATAGAGGATAAGATTTAGGTGTTCCAGAGGGCAATCCTAAAGCCATAATTATACAGAGCAACTCTAAGCCTGTAAGAACAGACTCTCCTTTCAACAACCTGTACTGCTAGCATGCATTTTTTATTTCATCTTCCTGTCTCAAGGTGTCTTTTTAATGTGGAATGCAGTAAATGACCTAAATATTAGTTGCACTCTGGAAGGAGGAGTGCTGGTTTTCAATTAACCATTTTAGGAATGAATTAAGGCCTCACTGTGGCTTCATATAAGCCATCAAAAAAAAAAAAAAAAAAAAGTTTTAAAAAGGCCATTGCCAGTTTCAGTGAAAGCTCTGCCAGGGTTTAAAATATACAGAATATGCTGTGATTTCTCTTTGGACTTCTAGGCAATCTAGGTTATTAATTCCTCACATTATTTTTGGTATGTAATGATTATTATTCCCCCTTCCCCCACCCACATTATTGTTCTTGCTCAGTTACAAAGCTGTGAGAGAATTTCAGAATGTTAAAATTTGGGGTAATGACCTTTTTCTGAAAAATGGTCCACTTAGGGTGTCTTAAAGTAGCTTAATTTTATGTGTAGTTACTGTCACTTGAGTATTCCCATACTACATTTTCCAGGATCTCTTTAGTACTGCTCACTAACGGGTGGGGTCTGTGTGTGATGTGCATCACAGTAGAAGCATGTGAGATATGCCTGAATTGCCCCAGGAAATTCACAAATCATTTGAAAAAAAATGAATGATCAGGAGATCATGTTCATGTGGGAAATAATCAAGGAATGTTTTTGCTGTGTATTTCACAAACTGTTCATTCCATCTGTTCAATCGGTTTGTCTTCTGATAAATACCTTTATTTATGTCTGTTTCCTTCTCACTAATGACCTACCTGTATATATACATTCCTGCAAGAGAAGCAGGGTTTAGAGAGAGATTACACCTTGTATGAAACCAGTGAAGAAAACTGGAAAGAATTGAAACTTTCAGATACTCAAGAGTGGCTCTGGTGTTGAATGGGCAGGGATAAATAAAAATAAATTCATAATTCTTATAGCAATAAAAATTCTTTTATTACAGAATCTTTAGCACAGAATATTGCTCTCTCTCTCTCAACTTTGTTTCTTTTATACCTTCATCACGGCCATATGTTGCTATAATTCCATCCTTTTATTTGTATTGCTGTTGTTATTTATACCTGCACATGGATGTGTTCTGTTATTATTATCTGCAAATAAATGAGATCAAACCATAACCCCCTTACACTAGGCATTATAGAGATATAAAAATCAGAAGACAAAGTGCAGCATTACACTGGTTACCTGTGGCTGGTTGTGCTGGCTGTTCAGAGGGATTCAAGTGTGTGTTGTATTTCAGTATTAGAACAAACATCAGTTCCTCTGTAATGAAGAACAAATCATCCTGGAGGGTTAATGAGAAGGCATAGACCATGCAGGAGCTTGGAAGAAAGCCTAAGTTTGGTAACAGAGGAAACTGAAAAAAAAAAAAAGTGAAGGGTGGAGAAAGAATAAATTACTTAATTTCTTAATGGAGAATTTTGGTCAAGTCACAGGTTAAAGACAGTAAAGAACTAGGAAGAGCACAAGTTGTGGAGTTACTTAAAACTGATAACAAAGTTTGGACCTGGAAGTGCAGACGTGGATAAATTAGGAAAAAGTAGCTTCTGCAGGAGTGAAAGAAGCAGGAGAGCTGTTCTTACAGAATCCTAGAATGGTTTTGGTTGGAAGGGACCTTAAAGCTCATCTTGTTCTAACCCCCTTGCCACGGGGGTCCAGTGTTGCCAAGTTGTTTTTGCCAACCTTATATCCAGTAGGCTGGAGAGAGACACGTGAGGGGAGTGTGTGGGGGTGAGCACCTGTGTGTGCAGGAGTGTGTGTGTGTGTGTGTAAGTCAGAAAATTCAGGAATAAAAGAGTGCATTCCTCTTTATGGAGGAGCTCCCCTGCAGCTCAGGTGCCTGTGGTGCTGTACCTTCCTCCTGAAATTCCCTTCTCTTGAAAAATCTTCAGACATGAACAGGTTTCACATAGGTGCACGTGCAGCTTGTGCAAGTGCTGCATTTACACGCAGGTTTATAATAAATAAACTCATCACTACAGCAAACATCTGCTGAAAAAAAGGTTCAGATGCATCTGTGTTCCAGTTGTGGACAAGAAAGGGACCATAGCATGCAGTGCCCTGACTGGCATTTTCTGAAGGCAGAGTGGAAAAAGCCGCTGTGGTGTAGAACAGGACTGAAAAGGCAAAGAGAAGGCCCTGGTAACCCTGAGTGGCAGCGCAAACCAGGAAATTTTATCAAGTATCCTGCAATAAGTGCTTTCCATATGATTTCCTGGGGTATATTTAATGAGCTCCCCAATTGCATTACAACAGGAGTTTCACAGCATTCTGCCAGTCCTTTGAGAGCTTTCTTTTTCAACTAAAAATATCTTTGTTATAAATATCTTGAAATTGGATATAATCCGCAGGTTATACCTTTGTATGATAAAAGATCTTTTATCCACTTTGTACCACAAACTGGTGTGTCAGTTCAAGAACCAAATGCAAACAGGTGTTTGAAGAGTGGTTGTCAGAGGAGGAAGTTTTAAGACCTTGGAAAAGAGGAGTATGTATATTTTTTCATGGAGCATTTACTAACTAGGCTGTAATGCAGATATCCTTTGTGCATGAGTTTAAAATTGTTCAGATAAAACTTGCATAGTGTTTGCTGCTGTATATCACTGCTTGAGAAAAAAAAGACATTTACCTGCTTACCCAGTCTTTTCTCATTCCTTTTGATTTTGACCATTTCAAACCCTCCTTGTTTTATTGCTCAGTGTAATTACAGCTACAGTAGTAGTCACCTGGACATGCTATTTTATGTATTTTCTGTTATTATTTTTATTATTTGTATAGCCTCTGTGCTGTGCACATGCTGTTAATTGTATAGTGCTTAATCTCAGTTTCTTCTTTTGGGATGGATGAGGCTGAGTTGCACTTGGAAGTTGTTCCTTTACAGTGAACATCATGCAGCAACTGAATAATGAGTAATGATTTGTACATAGCAATCTCATGCCCAAATTAAGATTCATTTTTAAAGCAACTTTTTTTCTTTTTTTTTTATGCATATTGTGACTAAATTTCAGAGTTTTTTGGTCTTCCTGAAAAGTAATTTGTTACTGTTTTGCCTGCTTTTGAATGATGTAATTATCCTATTCTGAACGTATTGGATTGCAAGGTAATTTGTAATTCATTTTCAGGTAACAAGTATAAATTTTCTGTCCCTCAGCTTCTACATTATTTTCCTTTTATGATGTTGAGGGATGATCAATAGACAAAACTAATAAAATGTGGTTTGTTTATGTATAAAATGATTATGGAAAAGTTATGACTTGAAAATAATGAAACCCTACAATGGAGGGGGAAGCTACAGGATGTGCAATTATTGATCAGTCCCAGGGTGGGATTTTTGGTCTTTGTTATGAAAGTGCTTTACTTGAGAGGATTTATCAGTGGGTTTAACTCTATTATATCAGCTCCCTGTATGAACAAAGCATATCTGCAGAAATATTCCCAATTTTATTGTAAGGAATAGTTTAATGATTTGGTTTAGTGCAAGGCTTTTGTTGTCTGGCAGCCTACAGAGTTTTGGGTAAAAGGGGAATTTTGATTTCTCTCTTTCCATGCAATTTAATGTAGATAGTAAATAACTGTAATCCAGATGTTCTCTTGACTTACAAACAGTTTTAATATTAATGATGAGACAAATTCCAGTGAAGTTTTAATGTTAAGTGTTCATAAAGTAGTGAGGCTAAATCCTCTCATTAGGATATTTTAGTATATATTGCTATGTCATGGCCAAAAGGAAAAGCAAAGTTAGAAAATCACTTTGTATAATGTAGAAATATCATTTATAACTAATAAATACTTTCAGTTCCCCTGCCACCTCTGTTTTTTAAGGACTGTTCCACACATTCTGTTACACTTCTAGACTAATCTTTCAATGCTGTTGTCATTTTTGGATCTGTACTGGTATGTTGAGTTGGAAAACAGTTGTCTACAAAAGCACTTTTAACTGCATTTTATGCCTTCTGTATTATATTTTTATATGACAATGCCTGTGGTACAAAGAGGGAGAAAAAAAGAGAAACCAAATTTAAAAAATCCCTGCACACTGCCACCAAATTAGCTCTTTT
>VWYO01006310.1:123618-167299 GCA_013400275.1 Rhadina sibilatrix | reverse complement strand
CACACTTCGGGTTCACAGGTGGTTGTTTGCGTAGTTTGTTTTGGTGTTATTCCTGTGTGTATGTAATCTGTTTTTGGTTGAACTGTGTATTCAGTTGTTGTCTTGTGTTTCGTTTGTAAGCTTAGAGTCGTTGGTCGTTCTGTTGTTGTTGTAGTTGAAAAATGTTGAGGTGGTTTAGTTGTTGTACTAAGGCTTTCAGGGGTTGTTTCGCACTGTACCGGTATATTTATGCAGCATTTAAATCTTAATTCATAATTATAGCAGATTGGTGGCAGCTGATCTTTATTGTAACATTTCAACCCTTCTTCTGTATTGCACGTTATGTGTTGCTCTAGTAGAGGATATGGTGTATTAGGAAACCGCACTGCTCTACATTCCACATCCTTTCTGTTGTCACAGACTTTGTATCCTTTATTTTTAATGTTCTGTACGGTATCAAAATCTCCATCATTGTAACCTGACCCTGGATAACTGACATCATACCATCTTGACCAGTAACATTTTTCCTTGAAACAAAGAGGAATTGTTGAAGGGGATGTGGTGACAGGTGTTGTCATTTCAGTTGTGGTTGTTGTTTCTTCAGTAGTTGAAGTTGTGAATGTTGTACTTTCAGAAGTTGTAGTAACTGAGTATGTTATTTCAGTAGACGTTTCTGTCTGAGTTGTAGTTGTGACTGGGGTTGATGTGCTGAAAGGCATCGTGGAAGAGCATGGTATGAAGACACAGCAGAGTATTCTGATTTCATAGTTGTTGCACATTGTTGAAATTTGATCCTTGTTGTAACATAAAAGCCCTTTTGTTGTACTGCATTCTACTTTTTGGCCAAGGTCTTTCAGTGGTATATCAGGGAACTTTTCTGCTCTGCATTCAACAGCCTTTGGGGCATTGCAGACTGCATAACCTTTCGCTCGTAAATCATCAAAAGTTTCAAAATCTCCCCCATCGTAGCCAGGGGTTTGTAGACTCCCATCATACCATTCTGACCACTCACAGACTTCATGAACACATACTGATGTAGTTGGTGACACTGTGAAGAAGAAAAGGAAGAGACTATGAAATTAAGAATGAATTCCTGTAGATACTATCTTCTTTTGTTATTTTAAATAGACTGACCATCTTCCTAATTGTATTAGGCTCCTATAGTGCATCAGTTTATTATACATGTAATTCAATGTTGTAGAACAGAAAATACATTACCCAGCAATTTAATGTAGTGACATGCTTGGAACTGTCACTTCCCAAGAGAATACTAAATATGTTTACTAAATATGTACTAAATATGTAATAAATATTACCACATACTGAAATAAGGCTCAGGTCTAACTTATACACTGTGGAAAAAAAATAAGTCTCACTTGTTTTGCATTTGGTTGAGTGTATTTGCTTTGGTTATATCTTGCCTCACTATATGTTAGTCTCTCTGGACTGTATTGAAATCAATGGAAAGAATAAGATTTATTGTATGAATTGCGATCCATAGCTACTTCTTTCTTCCAAATCATTTGACTCCTCACTGCATTGTTTTTGCTCTTCCATTTCAAGCATCCCTACACTTTGTATTTTAGCTCTGAACTTAAGAAACCATTTAGTGGTTGGAGAGCTTTTGCAGATGAACTCTCATTATGAAAAAAATGGAAAACAGTTGCTTAATTCCAGCAATGCTGATATTTTCTGTATTTTCAAAGCATATATTTCATAGAACATAGGCCTAGAGTAACTAGATATTCCTAACCTGAAGAGTGCTGTACTGGAATTCTAAAAACCAAAACTTAATTATCTTAATGCCAATATCTGAGCAATCCACTTAAAACTGTAAAATATATTTTTCTCACTAAACAAGAGAATACATTCTTATGTGCTACAAAGGATGTACCTGTGGAAGTAGTGGTAGGTGGTGTAGAGCTGAAGTGAAATGTTGTTGCTGTTGTGGGTGCTGTTGAGGAATGACAGTCATGGATAAACCTTTCAAGCGTTCCGTTGGGACCACAGGTTGCAACAATACACCATCCTGTGCCATCTGTAGTGTTGTAGACCACATCCTTGTAGTTGTATTTCTGCCCCTCATAAATGCAGACACATTCTGTAAATTAAAACAGGATGTTATTCCTTGCTAACTGAAAAAGAGTACCCTAAATAGTCCTATTTATATAGAAACAGTTCCATCAACTTACCATGTTCATCATATCTGCATTTTTTGCCATGAATTGTGCATTCGCTGAAAGAGAAAAGAACAGGTTATGAATGTGGACATACTGGTTTGTGACATCAATTTTTTTGTTTTAATTTTTCTTCTATCAATTCCTTGTTATTAATTGTGTGCTTAAATGTAAAATGACCCTATCTTCTCTGAGTTAGTCAGTTCTGCTGTACAAATTCAGGCTAGGTATCTGCACAAATTCTCTGGCGAGAAAGGTAGCTCTTCTTTGAGTCAGCATATAAAATATGCAACATCCCTACCAGTGCTTTTGAGAACAGAACAAAATATGTGAGATGGATTATTTGAAATATTGTTATCTCCCCATAGGTCTATTTATTTTTTGGAAGAGAAAAGCACAGTAAATATATCATTTACATTTAAAAGGATATATACAAAGGATCATTACCATGGATATTGAGGTAGTATACACAGGGAAGTTCCATTAGGTTTCCAAAATACGCAAAAAGAATTCAAATTCTGGTTTTAAGGGCAATTTATCTGTTAAGAACTGAATCTTGATGTATCTATTTACAGGGACTAAGGACCTCTATATACTGGATAAACTGAAATTTAGATGTGTATTTCATAGGTTAGGTTTAGTGCTGTCAATGGCCTAGATGATACAGACAAAGGCACCTATGAAGTGCAAAACCTGCTAAGGAAGTTGGTTTAGCTCCAACAGGCTTTGGCTTTAGACTTTTGCAATTCAGATTGCACTGCTTACCATATTTAAGTGTAGCTACTTTAAAGGTATCTCAACACAACTGCTTCACAATTGGTTTTGCTCTGTTGTTAAGCCTTACAGAAGGCTTAGCAGCACTTGTCACCAGTAATGCTGGAGAATATGTGCTGACTCTTGCAACTATGCAATTACCAGTGCAATAACAGAAACAAGCACAAAATAATGTAGATGAGTTGGCTGCTAACTTCTAATCAATTTCCCATGATGAGTTCAGGTACATCTTTCTAAAAATTCTAGACTCTTCCCTAACTTCAATTATGTTACCTTGTTTTCATTTCATTTAATAATTATGATAATAACTTAAAAGGACTTTAATAAATCTCTTGATGATAAAATGTTTCACTATGTTATCATTCAATTTCCTGGGAATTTAATTTTCATCAGCTTCTGAATGGCCTAGTTCTGTTGTTAAATAACAAATTTAATGTGTGATGAATTATGTTCCACAATTTTCAACTCTGATAGTTTTTTTCTAATCCTACCATGATTCACAGTTCTGCTTTGAAGGCATCTCCATTCCTGGTTTGTAATTTTTTCCATCTTCATAACAACCACAATTGGAAACACAGGTCATGGTTTCCTCATCAAAATAGGGCTTATTCTTTGGACATTGTGGATAGCAGCCTGCAATGAAAAGAGAGTCAAGTTGACACTAAGCCTTTTATAAGTATAAGTAAGTCTACACTCATATCTGCTTTTCCCAAAATGTCCCACATGGTAAGTGGAATTTCAGACCCTCTTACTGTTATTCCTTTGATTGCATGCTATGCTTTGGAGTGTTTTGTCCTCATCTTCACTCCAAACAAGTACATAATCCGTTAGGGAATACAATACTAATTAGAAAAATCTTCTTATAACTTCTAGTGCAAACATATCATATAGTGAATAATAAAAAAAATGTTCACCATACTGCATTTTAACCTTTTCAAGTAGAATGAGATATGCATAATCATGTTTACCTTCCAAACCCCTCATCTCATGAAGGCATTTTCCACTTGGATTATTGCAGGTCTTCATACAAGGTGCTCCACATGGCTTGTAGTGCCACTCACATTCCCCTTGTGGATTATAGTAATCACAGAACAGAGCTAGAGGAAGAAATGTCAGAAAAATATCTTTGATGTTTTAGCTCTATACTGTTTCAATTTTTCTAGGTAAAAATCCAGTGGATCAGCATAATCACATAGCTGGTGAACAATATTTTGTCTTATTGCTAACACAGTACAATTGTTATATTTCTAAAACCGTTTAACGGCAATAAATACATACATCACAGAACAGTTACACATTAAACATGAAAAAACAGTTGCCTGAAACACTGATCTTAGCTAGCATGCACTAATGTTTATTTACATGGAGCCTGATGTAGACAGGTGGCAGTGTAATGAAATATCATATTTCACCAGTAGTGTATCATGATTGTCTAATTAACTTGACACTAATTACCACTTGTAAAACTATTAACTGTGGTTTCATTTTACTAAAATAGATTGTCTTCTACTGATTTACCCAACTGCTTTGGTGGGTTTTTTAGGTTATTCCGGTTTTGTTTTTTAAGAATACAGCTGTGCCTCTTAGAAATACAATTTTTATCCTCCCTTTCTTGTTCTACTTTGTTTCCTTTTTTTCTCCTTCTATTTTCTTTCCCTCTGTACCCCTTAAAAAAAGTAGTGGGTTGAAACTCACGACAAATGGATGGGGTTCTCCATGATATGCAGATGTCCAGCTCATTACATGCTTGAGCATAGGCAGCTACTGCTGTGCAGAAACATTCACAGTCTCCTCCAGTGTCGCAGGCGCAAGCATCATCCACACATGCTTGGTAATATTCGTTTGGTTCAACCTGATGGAGAAAACATTCAGGTTTTCACACCCTTGTCCTCTTTGCACTGTCCTAAAATAGCTAAATAAGATATCTGAAACTCACAGCTCTGTATGTGACAAAGCTAAGGAAGGAAGAAATCATGAGAACGCTTTGAAAAATCAAGAGGAAAATGTAGAATTTTCTCTTGAAAAAGCTATTGCTAGTAAGCTGCAATATTAAGAACTGTTTGATGTTGAAGACAGTTGCAAAACACCAGAAATTACTACAAACTAGCACAGAGTCATACGTATCAGGTGGCTGATATTTATAGTAGTTAAAAATAATGCCATTAGAAAATAAACATATCTTGAGATTTCTCTATTTTTGTTCCTTCTATGGAAAACAAACAAACAAACCAAAACAAACAACTTCTTTAGTGTTCTTGCTCAACAGAAAAGCTGAGAAAAGTGAAGATATTTCTGTGCAGTCTCTCTATGCAGGAACTTGGCCTAACTTCACTTTGTCAAGCATGACAAAATGTATTTTAGAATATTTTTAATCTATTTCACATAAAAATGGACACAATAATTTTGTCAAGAATTTAAGACTAAA
Organism: Rhadina sibilatrix; assembly: GCA_013400275.1. NCBI lineage: Eukaryota > Metazoa > Chordata > Aves > Passeriformes > Phylloscopidae > Rhadina > Rhadina sibilatrix. The sequence continues at coordinate 161,944 of VWYO01006310.1, read as the reverse complement.
TTTTTTTGTCATACCTGTGAATGACACTTTGCAAACACTTCACTGGTAATGATGCTGCATTGCTTCTGTGCCCAGGCTTTCCTGTATGGGTTTGCAGTACATGGATCCTGTGTACGATTGGCATTTGGGCAGCTAGAGGACACTTTCCAGCTATTGGCAAACTCCAGCACATTTCCTACCACAGACTGACTGCGAGTAGTGAAGTCATTATTTCCATTGCCATCATAGTTTCCACAAAGTCCACAGACATGGCCCTGCATCAGGAGAAACAAACAAAATTACAAGGATCAGTAAGGCACAATTTCTTAGTCTGTGAGTAACAGACCTCAGGATGACTCTTATGTAACCATCTTATTTAAGATTATTAATGCCTGTTTAGTAACTGCATTGGACAATTTCATAAAAGGGTTTTCATGAAGAGATATCTCTAACTTGTTGTTAGGAAGAAGTGGTAGACTGATGGATTTTGTTCTAGAGTACTGAGCTATTCAGTTTTAGCTGATCTTAAATGTGTCTCCTCAGTGAGGGTTTTTCATGAAGAAAGCTACTGATAAAGTTGCTGTTATGCCATTGTTGAATAATGTAATTTAAGGATAAGGCATAGTACACAAAGTCAACAAACAAGGATAATAAGATGTGACTTCTGCTCTTTCAGTTACAGTCTTCTGGTTTACAGCCTAAATTTCCACCCTCTTTCTTTGGGAAGCATATGAATACAAACATTTTATTCATGTTTTCACTTTTAAAGTATACCTGAAAGCTGGGACTAAGTTTGATGAATATACTGGTTTTCTTGTCCCACATGATTATCAGACCAACAGTAGTATCAACCACCAGGTAGATGCCCATGGAACGGATTTGGAATGGCATTTTTCCTCCAGGTGTCCTCTGGATGACATCAGAGTGTCCATCACTGAGTACCAGCTCATAGTTCTAAGACACGAGAAGAAAAAGTTAGAGGCCAATTTAGAAAGTCACTTATTTTGTAGCTTTATATATTGATAGTAACTTCTTGAAATAATAATTTTATCATCAAAAGGATTGTATTCAACAACCTCATGTTAAGAAATTTCTCTGTAGATTTGCCTCCTTTGCTTTCTAGAGCAGAGAGCAAAAAAGTCTAGTGACATTTTCATTATCTTGGAGGCCACTTCTCCTATGCAGTCTATTTGGGACAGCCTTTCCCATCCTTCTGGCACAACTTAAAGAAAATACTTACACCCAGGAAAACTTTAATAGACTTAGAGCAGGTGGTTCCTGTAGTGCCACATGGAATGTTCTCAGTGATGACTCTGAAGGTTCCCTGATTCATAGCTTGTTGACCACAGTAGTTCTGAAACAGGAGAATTATATTCACTGTTAACTGTTCAAGGCTCTAAGCAAGGTACTTAGAGCAAAAATCTAGGCAGGACTCTGTTACCTGGACCAGAACATATTCACAGTCTCCTTCAAAATCAAAGCGTTTGCCATCAAAGGTGGTATAATGCCCATCTCCATAAACAGAACATGTTTCCAGGCAGGGTTCCTCAGAGCATTGCCATTTTCTGTTTCTACATGTGCTACACAGGACAAAAAGAACTCCAAATGTAAAAACTAGACAAACACACAATATAAATATAGGTACACACCTGTATTTTAAAATGTGTTAATGGAAAAATAAGGTTTGCTTATTCGCAAAAATGCAGCACAGTTCAAGAACTAATGGAATTTATCCAAAGACTGTGTAACATAGTAATGTAATGAATCATCTGCATTAGAAAACTCCAATTCTTTCACATATCCAGATCCTGTTGGATCTAGTGAAATGGAAGGATTTCTTTGGAAGAAAAAGGATTTTTTTGACTTGAATGAATATGACATCAAAACCATGATGTTTTCATACCACTTGCAACTTCTGGGCTGTGTCATTGATAAAAAATAGACAGAGTTTGCTTTTTAGGTGCTAAGTGGATTGTTTTATGTAGGATTCCTTCCTAGAAATCTTGATACTGCTAGAGTGAAATGATGTTATTTGCTTAGAGCTTAAACTGTTCTATGTTTTATTTCCAAAATATTATTTTTCAATATGTTCTTACCAGTTGTTACAGCCAACTCTAATTGATTCTCCTGGACTGTAGGAATTCCCATTGTGAATGCATGGACAGTCTTCTGGAGCTATACAGCCACCTTTGCCATCCAGCACTTGATCATGAGGACATACACAGCCAGAGACACAGTGAGTTTTGTACTGTAAAGAAAATGACACATAAAGAAAATGTCTTAAAACATTTCCCCACTGGAAGAGTCCAGCTGTAGCTGGTAATTGTAAAAGAGACCTTGATTAACTAGATATAAAGAGTGTGTACTTACACATTCCATATCTAGAGTCTGACAGCTCTTCTGGCATCCTGCTCCTACCACATTTGCAGTGACATTGCCACAGTCAACATAAACCATGGGTGGCACACAGACTGAAAGAGAGAAAAGCCATGAGAGATATGAGACCAACCATGCATTTGTATCTTTGTATTTCCAAGAAAAAAATGGAAACACTCCTTTGTGAATTATGTGTGCCTTAACATGATGCGTATAAGCAAGAAGGAGAAACCAAGTATTGTTTTGATCTCATATTCACCTGGTTTCTGTGATTATGCTTGGACTACTCAATAAAATTAATTTTTAGTTGGCTTCATGAAACACTTCCTTTCAGAAAAACAGAACAGAACAGGATAACAAATACACTGGTTCACTTGTTTGGGGTTTTTTTTGTTTGGTTGCTTTGGAGTTTTTTGCTTTCACATTTTAATTAAAATGTGAATAGTTTTCCCTTCACATTAAGTTAGGTGACCAATTATCCTTTTATCCTGGGTAACCCAAGAGGTTCTAACTTGTTTCAGCCACCTGAAAGACAGTGTTTTTTTTATATTTTGAGAATGTTCTCTATGTTATGGAAGTCTTCAATTCATTTTCTCAATTGATTTCAGACTTGTACAATTTGCATCATTATGATAAGAGAAGAAAGAAAAAGAGTGAAGATGGAAAGGGAGAATTAAAGAAAATCTTAAGTTGAATGTTACCTGGTTCAGGCTTCTCTCCAACACAGCTCAGCTTTCCATAGGCGCAAGTGCTATAAAAACAAGGGAATGGATATTTTTTAACTTTTTCCTGTTAAGTTTCAGCCTATTTCCCAATGAATTTGAAATAATGAAAAATTACTGTGTGATCAAACAAATAAAACGTGTCCTTTATCAAATAATTTCCGCATTTCAGAAATATGGATATTCTATATTAGAGTAGAACAAAATACAAGTAGATTCTATATAAATAAATGTTTGCTCTGTCTGTGTGCCAGGTTTAAACCTGTCCTTCAGAATAGTTCAGATTCCCATCATAATGGGAATAATCTGTAATGGGGTTAACAGTCATCTTTCACCATGGAACAAGCCTTTTACAGTCATGGATAAGAAAAGTATGTGTGGGGGCAAGGGAGGAAGGGAGACAGAGAGAAAGGGACAGAGTGGGAATTTGGCTGTTAGCAAAGGCTGACCCACCACAGGACTATTAGTTGAATTCCCGTAGTTGTTTATGTACAATCTTCCAAACATGGATAGCCCTAAGAATTTTTAAGAAGTTGGATTTTTTTCATTGAAAACTTTAGGTATAGAAATTAACTTGATTTGATTTCATAACATTTATGTGGTTTCACATTTGCCTATAACCAATGTTTTTTGGGGTTTTTTTTTCAAATCTCTTACCAGACAACACCATTATCATGAACAACTTCTCCAGAAGACAGAGGCGTTCCTTTGTAGTAACAAGGACAGCTAGAAGCAGGCACACATTTGCCACTGTCATCCATGTAGGTTCCATTTATGCAGGTGCAGCCGTCGACTGGAACAAACTTGATGCTGCATGTGACATCAGGCTCACTCAGAGAGCGGCAGGTGGGTTGGCAGGAATCCACATTGTAGGTGTACTTCAAGGACTTCGGACACAAGGTGGTGTATTTTGCTTGAGAGTAAGAAGGTGAGTTACATTCGTTGTTCATTCAAGAATCAATACAGGTAATAAAGTGTTTGAGATAAAGTATATATGATAAACATGGCATTGTATGTACACATGCTTCACTTATATCCCCAGTAGTGTAATTTTTTGGAGTACTAGAGCAAAATTTTCCCTTATAAATGTGCCAAATGTTTTGCCCAGGTTAAAAAAAGAACAAAGTTCAATTATATTAAGACACAGTGTACTTCTTCCTCTATGATATCTTTATACTTTTTGTCAAAGTAAGTTGAGAAACACCTTACTTATTTTATTCCTATTACAAGGGTATTGCTCTTCAGGTTTTTTCTTATGGTTCTGAGGAAGTAATCTAACAAAGCCTCTTTTTAATATTTTTCCCTGTTTGCTGTTTGTCTTTTATGGCACTTCTTTCCGCCTCAGCTTCTTAAAAGTCAATGTTGTACTTAAGCCCTAGTTTAACACAATTTACTGTGGAGTCCCTGAGAGTTGCTGTGTGGGACCTTCTGGGTGAGTATTTTCAAAAGCCAAAGTGATGTAAAACTTACTGCAGGCTTTGCTCCGCCATCCAGTGAGAAGGACTCCTTTAGCAGCACAGGCTCTGACATAGCTGGAAAGGGCAGCACACATGCAGTCCTCACTCTTCTCACAGTTACACGTGTCAAACATACAGGTCTAGGGACAGAGGATATGTGATCATCAGAATGTCATGTCGAAGTCATGACACTGCAGTTTTTTAAGAGTGATGTGCTCATTAGAGGTTAAAACGAGTGTAATCCACATGTGTAAGTAAATATATGCCTGATTTTCATTGAGCTCTTTCAAAAGAGATTATTTATGTAAAAAGAGTAATTAGAGATCCACTATATTGATTTTTCTTAAAATTTTTTCATGTGTTGGCAGTTTTCCAACTACTTCAAATTTGTTGCCACTCTGTCATATATATTTAGAATAAATGGAGATTATTTGATTCCACCCAGCTTTTGGAGCTTATGTGCAACAGCCTGGACTCTCTGCAGCAGAGGAACAAATAATACAGGAAGGTATTTGATGTGTTTCCATGCTGGGCAGGGATAATTCAATATTGTTAATTCTAGATTATGTTTATTGAACATAATCCTACAAATTTCCAGTAACAGGAAGGTTTTCTAAAGTACGCAGGGACTCTGTTACAGGGTTTCATCACCTTGAACTCCTGGAACATTTTCGGTCACATCTTGTCTAATTCTCATTGCTGCTTTCTATGCACATTTCTTACCTTGCATGCATGCAAAAGCCTTCTGAGAGCAGTTCAGAGGAATTAAGGGGCCAGTTAAGATTCTACTCCTAACTAAGTCTTTTAAGTTTGCACTTAAAAATAGGTGCAGGAGGAATACACCTGAAGGTTTATCCTCCAGGGAATGGAAAGATAGTTCTTTACAAGCCAAGGGGTCATTCTTACCTACACAATATGAAATTTGCTCATTTGTGAAGCTATCTTGAATGCATCTCCTCACAACTGACAAGTTATACTCTCAGGTGTTAGTATCAGAAATCTGAGACATTTTCTCCATATTGGATAGAGTTAGAACCAAATACCTTCTGGTAAACTTCTGGATTCACTGTTGAGTGACATTCAGCAAAAGGTCCTGTGGTGTCGGAGAGCAGTCCACACCAGTGCTGAGCATACTGGTCTGTGAATTGAAAACATGGTAAGGATTTCTATGGCACTTCATTTGCAAAACTCTTGTCTCAGTGTAACTAGACCTCCTCCAGGGAAATTGGAGAAGCTTAACAATATAATTAAGCTCTGCATTTGCTGAGGCACATGGTCTTTTACTTCCTCTAGGCAGAAATATGAACTCTTCATAAACTGAACGTTCTCTAATTCATGATAATTGCCATGGAATAAACTAAAGATATCCCTAGCTGAATTTTAAAAAGGAATGTTCACACTGTAAATTAAAACTATGCTAGTTCATCTCAGAAAACAGAAGAGTAGCTTATGAATATTCAAGGATTATATATTCTGTTGGCTGAAACAGAGCTTGAATGCTTTCAATCTCTGAACTGTAAGTCTGGTTCTTAGTTCAACAGTGGAAGGGCCACAGCCTTCAGAGGGGCTAGACACAGCCTTTTTCCTATGTCACAAGCAGTCCTTTCCAGGAATGAATCCCTAATATGCTGTATGGTTCCAGTTTCCCTTAAATAAGTTGACTAGCTGTCTCAAGAGATCCAAAGGAAAATATCTGAAGATCCAAATATTTTGCTAGTTATTATTTATTAATTGAAGGCTTCTATTGTCAACTGAGGAAAACTGCATGCATGTGCAAACAGTTCTGCTATTTTGGCTAAATGCTTGGTGGTTGGGAGCTTATTACTTCTTATTCATCTTAAAGGAGAATAGAAGAGTTTGCTGAGCTTACCATTTTGTATGCTGACAGTACAGGGGTCCTCAAACGTATTTTTGGCATCAGGACAATCAGCCCGAGTTTTCCAAGTATTGCCAAAGGCAGCTGAAGTGCCCTCTATCACACCACTGGTGGTTTTGAAATCATCTGTCTGTATGTCATTGAAGTTTCCACAGAGACCTAGAAGAAAGCAGATGGTCTGTGCAAGTCTCCTACAGGAGGACAGGTACTGGTGAGGGCAGTTGCTAGGACAAGGTCACTCACCACAGGTTTGCCCTTTATGTGACGGGTCTAGGTCTATAAAAACCTGCATTGAAGGCACCAGTTGAACCTGTAGCTGGAGACCAAAAGTTGTTTGCAGTATTATGAAGAAAGATGAAGGCCTGAAGATGGTGACGTTTGCTGGGGATATAAGAACAAAATCATTATAATTTCATTCATGATGAGCACTTGAATTAATTTTTCATTATAGGAACAATATAGTGGAGGAGTAGTAGAGGAATTCCACAGATGTGGTTGATATGATCCTAATTTCTGAAGAACTGGCAGGAAAATTATCCTTATAGGATTTCAAATCCAGCACCAAAACAGTCTAACCTAAACAGCTAAACAACAAATGTATACAAAACCTCCACTTTCTCTCAGGTGTTTTGAAATGAGGGAAGAACACACACTTCTGTTGTTATTTTAAAAGTTGCCTTTGCTTGATGAAAATGCTATAGCACTATTTTATTGAAGACTCCAGCCTGGATCTATTCTGTCCTTTCATGGTTTGCTTTGTGTACAGGTGCAGTAGTGCTTGAGAAGAACTGGCATGTGAGAAACTTCAGTGATGAATATACCTTGAGAACAAGGATGGAGGGAACACAAGGAACTAAATGACTTGAGAAATTGGAGTCCAGTTGCATGTCAGGATTTTTCTTTCCTCTCTTATGACAATGTTTGGATCTGAAAGTGTGCAATAACACTATTTGCTTGAACTAATTAGATATTGCTAAATTTAAACCATGATTTTGCTAAAATTATTAGTATTGAATAGGCAAATCCTATTATATAAAAATGGGAGACAGTGCTCTATGGCATTGCTCTTGGTTTGCTGCAGTGTAACCAGAGGTAGAATTTGGCTTTAGTTTAACTCATGTAATATAATTTTAAAGTAAAAATGAGAAATAAAAATTACCTGCTGAGAATGGTAACTGTGTGTAGATCATATTCACAAATACACTCCCAGAAGGCTGGATCACAATGTTCTGTCCACAAGAAAAGACAATTATTATCGAGCAGATAAGTTAAATACTTTCCAAATGTTTCCTATCCAATACTATTCAAGATAAAGGGAAAAAAATGGAGGGATACTATGATGGTGTTCTAATGCTTGTATTATTTCTTTAATCTTTATTACTGTGTTCCACTGACTAAGAAAGGAAAAACCGAAAATTATCTAAATAACAGAGAGCTACTAAGATCTCTTCTAATGTGCTCACTTTACTCTTGATTTTTCTTTTAATGACATTCAACTGGGACAAAACAAAAAGGCAGTGCAAATTTCTTGTCTGTGCTGTTATGTGTCATTTGCCTTGTCTGTTAATCTTAGAGAACATCCCTGCAGAATGTCAGGCGTGTGCATTTGCTGCTCACCGTTTGTCCTCCATTGAGGCTGATGGCTACACCCTTGAGGCATGTCTCAGTGTCAGTCAGGCCACACTTGTGGATATCCCCCAGCACCGTGAATTCATTGCTGTCGCAGAGCTTGAAGAAGAAAACAAGAGATACTGTTAAAATATGGTTATCTCAAAAAGATTCACACCAAGCGAAAGTTTTAGTAAAGTGAGCCTTTTAATGTACTGTTTATTTCATTTCCTCTCGCTCCTATGGTCTGACAGACATGTCTAGAGTCACCATGGCATTCATGCAGTCTGCACACTGGAAGCTATACTTTGCTTCTGGCATTCAGGGGTGAGTTAGACATATTAATCTGGACATTAAAACTTCCTCATGCATTAGTCAGACTAGTTCCTAATGGGTAAGTAATACCTCTTTAATATGCTAAAGCAGAAGGAGGTGTACCTTTCTTGCTCACTGGTTATGAAGTTCTTCAGGGAGAGGAAAGATTGTTTCCAATTCCTTCTGTCCTGAATAGATTATTCAAGACCCTGATGATTTGGACATTCTTTTAACAGGTAGGAAATATGGATTTAAATATCCTCTCATAGGAGAAAATGAAACTAAAATTACTATTCAGGAAGTTACTATATAAAGGTTCAGATTTTGACTCAGTTCTGATTTTCATAGGACTGTGTTCTGTGAGCCATCTTCAAAGTGTGCCTAATGGCCAAAAGAACAGGAAAAAAACTCAGAGAAGGCTGTAATTCTGCATGTGTCTTATCACTTTTTGGCATATTGAGGACTAAATTGAGGACAGCTGAGATGCAGAATTATAGTCATCTAGAAATTCAGTATTAAATTCCAGGCTTTTTAAACTTTTGTGTACAAATTTAGGGGTTTTCCTCTGCTTCCAGAGGCCCTGAGAACCTAATTTTCCATGTTGGTGCCAAAAGGAGGAGTTCAATGTGTAAGTTTGACCTATGCTGCCATTGTGCATCAAGGCAGTGCTTGTGAATCTTATCCAAAATTTTCATTGATTTAGGCTAAATCATCTCATTCTACCTCATTTCTAAGATTTTATGATTCTTTTTCTTGGTAATATTCAGACTGATCATGTCAAGAACAGATTTTATATAACATGAAGTCCTTATGAAAATAGTTTACCTTAGTCATCCAGTAAAAACAAACAATGAATACACTTAGGGTTATGAAATCTAACATAAAAACTCAGTGCAAATCCTAAACAGTGATCAAAGAACACAAAAATACTACAATATTATTTAGTATAACCATAACAGAAAATGCCCTGAAATCCATTTAGGGATGTTATCCCTCTATTAACCCTCAATCCCTGTTAACCCTTTGAGATTCAGAAAACTGATGTGATTGCCAGTAGTTTTCATCAAACAACATTATATATAACAAAAACATTTTTCTTTAGCAAGGATTGTGACTCATTTTTACCTTGGTTAGGACATAACTACAGTCTCCAAAGAAGGAATAGTATTTCTCATCAAATGTTGAAATGTGGGAACCTCCTTCAACACTGCAAGTCCCAGGGCAAGACTGAGTGACACAAGACCATTCACCTCCAACACAGGTACTGAAATGAAGGAGGCATTCAGTAACATTGGATAATGCAAGTGTAAATAAAATAAAAAGACAATAAGGGCAGATGATGCCTTAATTTTACCCTTGAAACACTGGTCACACTGCCAAAGAAACCAGTATTACTTTGAAATCTCAGACAAATATGGAGCAGGCACATTTATATTAAGGTGATAATTTTCTATAGATATTGTTGTTCATTTCCAGTCTTTGGACAGAATTCAGTCCTGGTGAACTTGTAATCTATGTCAAATATGTTAAGTATTTCTTGGAAAATAAATAAATAAAGATAGGTACAGTTGCATACACTTATGCAGTAATACTTCAGTAATTATAAGGATGTTAAAAATTATATATTTGTCAAACACACCTCTCAAATGTGGTCTCCCACTCTAAATGCAACATGCCCCCAAATGTCATATCCTCCATAGTTTTTATATGAGCATCTTAGCATTATACTGTAGTGCTGCAAAGGTGTAACACTAATTCACATTTTTAAACACCTCTGGTATTTGACTTTGATTATCTTCCTTCATTGGTATTTCTTGAAATTGAAGCATCTATTCAAAAACTCAAATTTTTGTTCCAAGTGTGAAAGGAAAACAGACATGAAAGTAACCTCTAAAGTAGTGTAATTAAGGAACTTCAATTGGTAAGTAGTTGCTCATTTGTTTTTTAAGAAGGAATCAGTAAATATTCAGCTAATGCACAAAAAAACCCACCAACCCAAAACCCAAAAAGCCAAAAAGTGAGAAAATATGTTACCATGATCTGCATTTAGATGAGAAGGAGGCACCAGGTGCATAAGTTTCACCTTCATAGGTACAGTGACATTCTCTGCGGGGAATGCAGCCAGCACCATTAACGTCATCAAATACCATTCCTAGGAAAAGAAAGGGTCTATTACTTATTCTGTGCACTGCAGAAGCTGCCTTTGAACACATGTCTAGCAGATGTCTGAGACTATGTCCCATTTTTTTGGTACTTTAAAATAATAGGATGCAATAGGATGTAGAGATTGAAGGGCTGTATTCCATTGAAGTCTATCTAAAAATTTTAGCATGGTCAAAAGGGACATCTAGGAAAATACCTTTCTGTTATGGACTTCAACAGAATGGAATTAAGATGAAAATTATTAGGTAATGAGCTGGAATAGATGAACCATTTGTAAGACTGCCCAGGGACATATCTGTACAGTAAATATATCTATGCCCAGAGACAAGAGGATTGCCTTAGAGAAGTCAACGCTACTACATAAACAAGTGATGGTGAATTCTGTGAGACATCATGGGAATGGGCAGAGCAACTGCAAGGGGTGAAGCTCCTGTGATACACAGTCACAACAGCAACAAAAATTTAGACCAAGGAGAACACATCTTGTTCTGATACACAATTCTTGTGTGCAATCCTCTGAAGCACCAGATCTAACACACTGCCCAGCGCTCTGTCAGCTCCTTGTTGTTAAGACACACAACACCTGACAAGAAGGATTTGGTCATTGGTGGAACCAGATGCAGCTTTGCTAACAGCAGGAGTTACGAATGCATGCAAAGTCTGCTTAAACACTTCATACTTTCTCTGAACTCAATTTGAATGCTTAGAATAGAAGACTCGTTGTTAGGAGCAAGTTATCTTATTGTGAGTTCAGTTTTTTATATATATATGTATAAAATAGATCTATATAAAGCACATTTGTTGTTTAAAAGGGCCTATTTAGTAATTTGAATAGAAACAGTGCATCCAGGGGAGAAATGTAGCTATTACTTCAATAATAACACTGCTGATGGGATGGGAATGATCTAGAGTATGAAAGTTGTTAAAGGTATACAGGTGAGAATTCTAGGGCTATAGTTTGGCTATGAGAAAAAGGCAGGAAATGAGCTTGCCTGGAGGACAGACGCAGCCATCTGTACAGTGATCTTCACAAAGTGCAGATCGTTCCGGGTTGCTGCACGTGTCAGAGCAGGGAGAACCACACTCATGGTATTGCATGTTGAACGGACATGATTTGGCTAAAAGTAGAAAGAGTATTATAAAGCTGACTTTTCATTTAAAAGTGTGAGAAAAACAGTACTTGCAATTTAGGTTGTTTTGTGTCAAGGTATGACAGGCCATCCTGATCGAAGCAAAAGCTGAAACACTTTAGATTTTCTGATTTATAATGAAAATCTCCTAGGCAAAATCTCCATGACTTCCATATTCCCGAAATCTTGCGTACAACCAGGTTAAAACTGATTTCATGATAATTGAGTGCACTATTAAATTACTTCTTTAGGAAAAAGACCTCACGTATTTGAAGTTTGCTAGATGTGTGTAGTAAGCACAGGTGGAGGTCCCTTCCCGAGATACTCACGGCACAGGTCTGAGGTTCTCCAGTTCAGGGGCTGTCCACCTGCATGAGCACACTGCCGGGAGTACTCAGCAAAGGTGTTGCACATGCAGAAGTCAGCCATAGAGCTGTCACAGTGGCACAGGTCTTGTATGCAAGTTTCAATGTAGTCCTGGACGTTCACAAGCATGTTGCAACTCGTAAATGCTTTGCTGGTTAATACTGTCTCGCAGATAGAAGCCTAGGAAGGAAAAGAGAGAAGGTAAACAAAGTGTTAAGAAAATATGAAATTAATTATTTAAGGCATGGAGCAGAATAAATCAAAGACTGATCTGATCCAGAAACCCATCCAACAGTAGCCATTCGCTGATATTTAAAGAAAATTTAACAATAGAGCAAAACCACATGGAACTCCTTTGAATAACTCTAGTAGCTTCCATATCATTAGTTACTGTCACCTCAGGTCACTTCTCAAGCATTATACTACTTCTTTATATTAAGGTATCCTCAGTAATTTTCTCTTTCAGTAAAATACACAGTCTTCCTGTAGAAGGGAAATGCAAATTTTTGGCATTCACTTTAGCAAAGAATACAACATGGAATTTAGAATATTTTTTCTTTTGAGATCTACAGTTGAGTCATATTCATGCTCCATTTTTTCACCTTCTAAAATTTTTCTTCAAAGACAGAGAATGTATTCACGCTGAGAAAACAAATTTTGAGAGAAAGGTTCTTACGAATTCTCTTGAGCAGTTTGTCAGAGAAGTAGGAGGAATAGGATCATCACACTGCTCTGTGGGTCCATCCATCTTCTGCCTATTACCAAACTGTATTGGGGTCAGTTTTGTCTCTGTAAAAAACAGTTCAAGTATTAGAATAATGCTTACTGAATTTTGCATGGAGTTTTCTTTTGTGACACTGCCTGCTGTGACATGAACAGTGATTACCAAATAATATCACGATAATATGAAAGGGAAAAGATGAGCAAGATGCATAAAGAACTGGATGCTGACTATTGAAAACAAGTAGAATTTTTATGTGGCAAGTCTTAAAATATCTAACAGTGATGGAAGCAGTCTAATACATCTCAAAGTCCTGACATTGCACAACTGACATCACAAGAACACATGAAGAAGTATCCCCAGTTCTCCAGTTAATACAACCCACAACCTATATTAAAGTATATCGTAAGAAGAAAAAAACCACCAGAATTTAACAATGATTTTTATTACTTACTCCCTGAAATAAATTCATTGCTGACTGGAATTCCATTGAAGTCCCCACAAAGTCCACAAGTTTGATTCGCATATTTCTTATCTAGTTCCACCTAAAACAAAAGGAGGAGGGAAGTTTATAGAAATGGCAGTCTTGATGGTTAGGAGCACAGCCTATACCAGTGTTGCTCATGTACTCAAAATTTGAGATATGTTTGTTGTGGAGACTGCTGTGTGATAACAAGGTAGGCACCATTGGAATGGTCAGTGATGAGCAAGTAAAGCTTGCTCTTGTCCTAGCTCTGGGTTGTGAGCATCAATACTTTGTCAGGTCTGGAATCTGAGGAGTACTTCACAGTGAGGTAGGAACATTATAGTTCAGCATCTGATATATATATCTGATTATATAGATTCTGAGCTGAGCTTGGTGGGGAGAAAAAAGGGAAATTGAGAGAAGACTGGAAAATAGAACAATGCACTAAAAATGGACACAAATCCAAAAGTAACTAATGCCTGCCTGGCTGTAATACTGCAAAGGTGTAAACAGACTATTTTCAAAATACAGACTTTCTGCTGTGTTTTGGATGTTTTCTTACCAGGAGGGCGTCGTGTCCATTCCAAAGGAAGGTCAGTCCCAACTTGGCAGAAACTTTCAAATAGTTGTTACTTCTCTCTATCAAGACTCCCATATGGCTGTAGGGCATCTGGACCCTGGGGAAAAAACATCCTAAGTCAGCAGGGGTAGGGACAGAATACCCATTGAATGTCCACAATGATATCCTTTCTCATTCTCTTTGAGAATTTTCAACATGTATCTGTGAGGAAATTAGAGCAATAACTACTACAGACAACACAGGTTTGTAATATTTTGTCTATTTCCTATACAATTGCCTCTCATCATGCAAATGGATCAGCCTTGCTTTTGCTGTTGTTCCTTTTGGCTTTTTCCGTTAAGGGTGTTTTGCTGGGTAAAATGTTAGCACATATCTGTGGTTGTATTGTTCAAAAAAGTGTTGGGAGGCTCTGTTTTGCAGCCAGTGTGCTTCAGAATATTGCTATTTACTCCTTGAAGCATTTGATAATAAAGGGATAGATTCCAGGCTTTCTGTGACATGAGGGCCATTCAGGGAGCTGCAGCCAAGATAACCTCTAAGCTGGTTCACTGTACATAGCTGCCATAACAGACAACTCACTGTGGGATAGTGATAGCTGGCCAAATATTTACCTGACTTTTTGGTTAGTTTTCACATCCTATGCCAAAGTCAGTGCTACAATTGCTACATAGATAGCAAGTTTTCAGAATAGATAATTTTAAATTAATTCAGGTACAAGCTGAAGAGCAGTCATTGCTTTACCGCACGCTGTTCAGTGCAGGGACAAAAGCTGTCAGAAATTCCTCTCAGGGATTCTGCTGTGATAAAATTAATGGAAAGTACTAACTTCAAGGGTGTAAAGAATGCAGCTTATATAGACTTAATTGCATACATACACTATTGTAGCAGTGGGACAGCATATTGGATATAGCTCATCTGAACAAAACAGCCACAGGGGCAATCTGCAGAAGTGACGCTTAGCTTGCTGTCAAGCCCTCCTTGTTTTTATTACTACTTCAGGAAGGACCTGAGCCCTCCCACTGCTTGGGAGCAATGTGAGATCAGATGAGGGAAAGGGATACTTGTTCAAAGAGCCCACTGGGAGCAAGGTAGGAACATACAATTTGTCGTCGAGCAGGACAGAGCCAGGGGTCAGTTCGATCACAACTCCTTCCAGCTTCATGATGACATGTGTGATCACAGTAGCATTTTCCACCATTGCACGCCTAATCTGGATGTTGAAGTCCTCGTAGGAAGACTTGCAGTTGGATGCAAAGATATAATTGCAGACCCCAGGGAAGTAAAAGATGTCCCCATCAAAGGTCTTGAAGTGGAAGTTGCCCCATGTGCTGCACACACGTCCATTGTGAGAGGGATTGCCAGCTGTGGATTCAAATAAGCATTAAGAATTTTCTGTAATTTTTTGTAATACCCTCCCTGTAGATGCTTTATCCCTCCTGCTTCTTTCACCAGCCTCTGTCCAAAAAGCTCATCATCTTTTTTTTTTTCCTGTTCTGCCAAGCTATTTGTTTGCCATAATTTATTTACTTATATTGCTTTTTTGCTTAATCAGTTTTGGATAGGGATATAGCACGCTGGGTCACTAGATCCAGTGCTCTAGTTTTGATGACTTCCCTATCCTATAAATCCTTTCCTAAATTTATGGACACCTGAAGTTTTTACCAGGAAACCATTTTAAAGCTAGTTTAAAACTAGCTGATACTCCTGCTTGGGAAGACCACTCAAACCCACAACCTCTGAATGGCTGGAAGACTTTTGTCAACAACTTCCAAAACATATTCCCATCCCATGTATGCCTGGTTGTTCTTGTGCCAAAATTACACTTCATCTTGAAGAGGTTTTACTTCCCTGCTTCTCCCCCTGCCCATTACAGAAGTTTTTCTTTTCAGTCTTCCTTTCCTTGCAAGCATACTCTCCAGTATCCCTGATTATCTTTCCCAGTCCCCTTCCACATTTACACTCAGCCTGCTTGAATTGTACCCTAGATAAGGTGTCTTGACAGTTTTCAGCACACTAGTATTTTCCTCTCTTTACTGGAAATGTGTATAATATAATACATGTATAATACATGTACAATATGTATGAATGTATATGTATATATATATTTACTGCTGCATCATAGAACAATGAGGCAAAGCACTGGAATCACAGTTAGATGATCCACATTACTCAATAAACTAATTTTCTGCTAATTTTTTATGATGCTAAAGGGCCTTACACAACTTATTGAGTTTTTCACTCACTCTATGCTCTTTGTCATTA
The DNA here is from genome assembly GCA_013400275.1 of Rhadina sibilatrix. NCBI lineage: Eukaryota > Metazoa > Chordata > Aves > Passeriformes > Phylloscopidae > Rhadina > Rhadina sibilatrix. The sequence continues at coordinate 145,923 of VWYO01006310.1, read as the reverse complement.
ACAAAAGCACAGATATCTGACCCATGACATTTGCTTAACTTACCCTTTACTTTCAGTGTGTTTTGAAAAGGTGGAATGATTGTCACTCCTTGGGATTTCAAAGCTGGTAGAAAATAGAAAGGAGAAAAATGACCAGGTTTAATCTTTTTTAAAATCCTAAAACAGGGGTAGAGATCGCCTAGTCTTTTTAGTGATTCTTTCCTACAACTATTTATGCTCTAGGGGAAAGTTTCCACAAGGTTTTACTGGTGGTTTTTACACAATGCTTTGTCTTCTATCTTTCTATAAATTTCACTAACAGCTAAATTGCACAGACTGCAGTAATTTCTTCTATCATTTGTTCAAGACTCCCATCTGATGCTGGCCCTGATACTCTGAACTCATAACCAGCAGTATGATCCCCAGAGCCCTGTATTGTAATAGTGATTACCACAGTTATTTGTAAATAATCTGTGGAACACGTTTTGCAGGGCAGACTTAATGATCAATTATTTCAGCCAGTCATCACTAACACACCAGGCAGCTTTGGCTCCTTCCACACTTACTTTGCGCTGCCTAGTTATGTGTCATGCACGATCTTGTAGTACTTAATTATTCTAATGTTTAAGGTAGTTACAGTTTTCTTATTCTCTTGTGAGTGATGCAGTCATCCTGACACAGTGTAAAAAATGTGCCTTTTATTACCTATTATCAAGTGCCTTGGTGATATGTATGTAAACACACACCTCTTCTGAAAATACGCTTTTAGATATAAGTTATGTACCTTTGGTGAAGTTAAAGATTAGATAACTGTATCATATCAGTAGAGCAGATCCACTGGGCCAGGTCTCAGAGGAAATTCTCAAGCTTAGAGCAGTCAGAGAAGGGCTGAAAACTGGATATATTGTACAGAGGACTTCTTTTTTAATGTGTGTGGTATATTTTAGCCAGGAATCAAAATATTCTAGTACTCTTACTATTTATCCCCTTTATTTGGAGGAAAAAAAACATAGAAAGAGGTCAGCATAAAAATACCTACATTTCTGTCGCTGCAGGAGAGATGGAGAAACATACTCTGACTCTGTTGGTTGTTCACCACCCTGGGCTTGAACTGCATCAAGAAGAGTAGTAAAAGAAATGTGAATGTCTAATTTCCTTGAGTTCCCTCATAATGTCTCAATTATATCCATTTAAACATGCAACACTCAGCATATCAAAAATCATCAAAGGTATGTTTATTTACAGGAGGTCAGAAATGCATTAGGACCTGTGCTACATGCAACCATGATGACCAACACCACTCCTTCAGCCTTTTCCTTTTTTGTTTTTTAACTTTTTGGGTAATAAATTACTGTAGGGAAGCCATCAAAAACATGCCTGTGGTGATTTGTGCAAGTCTTATTCTGTCACAGTACACCCCAGGATCCCCTTGTAAGCTTTTCAGATAAAGGAACTAAATTTCTTTGGTTTTATGATCACTCTGTGCTTTAAGCATCAGTAAAACTTTTTTTTTTTCCTAGCTAGATGGCTTTAAAATAAGTCCTTTTTGTACAGGAAAAATTCACTTTTGGGTTAGAGTATTGATCTTTGTCAAAGCCAAAGTTAATCTGTATTTTACAGTTTGAACACTCTTTATAATAAGCCACAGAAGGAAAACAAATGCAAAAGCCACACCACACAGAAGGAAATAGGTCTTTCCAATAGATACATTTGTGCCTGTTGATTTTGTCCCAAAGCAAAGAAACCCTTTTTCATTCCATTCCACTGCAGCATCAGAATAGGAATTCTTACGTTATCTGCAGGGGCCAGAGGGGCTTTCAGTGCACTGTTTAGTCAGAGTTCATCAGAGGGCAGGTCGAGGTGAAGACTATTCTGGCCAGAGAAAACTGCAAGGGCAGGTTCACCCCCTGCTGCACCTCAAGGGCAGTCTGTGGACAGGACCACTAGAGGGGCTAAGGCTGAAAGCAGAGCTGCAGGGAGCCTGGAAGGCCCCTGCTGGGGAAAGAGCTGGGGTCTGCAGCTGGTGTTAGAGGACGTGAGTCCACCATTCAGTGCTTCTGGGCTCCTCCAGTGCCCAGCCTCAGAGGGCTTTTTGCTTCTCTCTCCATGCACTTTGTGGCTCTGCTCTGTCTCATGCCGCATGCACTGCAGATCCCTGCTGCCACTGCATGCTGTGCTAATGCTACAGCTACTCCTGTCATGGGCTGTGCTTTGACACTACCACTTCTTAACATAAGTTACTATGGAACAACCTAGGAGTGGGAAAAATATGAAAACACACAATAGGATCTGCACTTGAGATCCAAATGCATTTAAAACTAACACTGTTGTTACTTTAAACTTAAAGGGAAATTATCAGGTGAAATAAGAAAAAAAAAAGGAAAAAAGAGAGATTTCCATCCATCTGTGACTATTAAGTGCCCTCAGAATGTGTATAGCAGTTCCATTTGTTTTCAGCCCATTTCAAACCAGCCCTGTGTGCTAAGCTTTTATGCAACCTTCCAAGCAAGAGAAAATGAATTTTTAAAATCTGTTGCCTGATGATTTTCAAGAAAAATCCTCCTTTTGTCAATCCTCTATCATCAGTTGATAAACAGAGCTTTTAATAATTCATATAGACATACTCCTCAACTGATTTTCTCCTTTCTAGAGGTACCTTTACATGTTTTGGTTTGTACATTTAGAAAAGCTATACCACCTTGAAGTGGATATTAAAAGCTAAATGCAAATCTTGAGGCATTTTTGTAGAAATAGAAGTTCTGAGGTAGTTCCACTCAATGCAGTGGAATTGTTCCAGATTTCAACTGGAGAATAAAAGAACAACAGTTTCAAAAGAGTTAATTTTCTCTTCATAGGAAAGAAAATATTTTAAGCAGAAAATAAAATCTTCCATGAAGGTAACAGATTCATTAACTTCACAAAGTCAAGGGAAAAAAAAAAAAAAAAAAAAAAAAATTTAACCCCNAAAAAAAAAAAAAAAGCTTCAACCTCCAAAGCAAGTTATAAATTCTTTAAAACAGTAAAAATTCCAAGCAAGTGAATCTTCCTACCTTTGATCTGTATGAAGACCAGGGCTAGTATTGATATCCATAGTGGTATTCGTGTCCCACCACCTTTACCCATCTTCTGCAAGTCCGGTAGGAACTACCGAACTACCTGCCTCTGAGGAAATACCTGTCTGTTCCCAAGTCTTATATAGTGAGAGAGTAGAATTTGGCTCAGTTCCCAGACTGTTTCACAAGGCTCTTAAAAGGTGGGGCTTCAGACATTTTCGTTTTCCTTTACAGGTGCAGAGGTAAATAGAGGATGCTCTGACTTTCCCTCAGCTATTTACACTCTAGGAGGAGTCTTCTTTCCACAGGTCTTTCTGATGAAATGTCAAGAAGTGAGCAAGAAGAATTTTTGCTTAGGCTTAGTCTTCCCAAAGTTTTGTTTATTGCTGGATAAACACAATTTAAGAGACTTCTGAGCAGGAAGTTTGAGTGAATTACTTCACTTTTTTTTTGTTTTTTTTTTTTTTCTCTCCTTAGGGCAAGTGATGATAATTAGCTTCTCAAAAAAACCCCAAAGAAGTTCCACCTGATACAATTTTTTTAAGTGAATTTGCACCTGCCTGTGTAGCCACTTTGCTTGTGAAAATGAAGAAATCAAATGCCATTTAAAGTCAGCAGTTATCCCACAGGCCAGGCACAACACAGGTGTAAACAATGAGAATCCTTCTGGGTTGGCAAGTCAGTAATATGGCCCTTTCCTTAAGGGACTCCTCACATGGGCAATTTTAGGGTTATTTCAGATGTTTCCCTTCTGAGTAAACATGATTTCATAATTAAAAATTGGTTGGATTCTGTCTATGACAAAAAAAAAAAAAAAAAAAATCCATGTGATTCCTAACCCTAGAGACATTCAAGAACAGATATTTCTTGGAACATTCCTTATTTTAGGAGCAATGAGAGAGTGAAGAATGCTTTCTGAGTATGCTAAAATAGTTATTTACAGCTATATTACTTTGGGAAATTAACCTTTTATAGTGTTTTGCCCTGGGGCATAAAGAAACACAGTCTTTCATTAAGAGAGCAGATCCCATAATCCCACGTGGGTTCAAACAGTTCCTGCAAGGGAGAAGGTACTGGGATTGTCTCCATATTTTTTGGAGTCATAACTATGTTTAAAAGGGAATGAAGTTTAGCCATTAGGGAGGGACATTAGAGGAGCATTGAAAAGGTAGTGAAATACTCATTTAAGTTGCCTAGGAATACTGTCTAATTTCCATCCCTAGGTTAGTAAAACACCTACATGAGAATGGTCTAGGTGCTGTTGGTAGTGCTCTGGGGCAAGGGAATAAACTAAATGCCCATTTGAAATTCTCTCTAATATGATTTTTATTATGTTTTATGAAAAATTATCATGGAATCATAGAATCCTAGAATGGTTTGTGTTGGAAGGGATCTTAAAAATGATCCAGTTCCAACCCATTGCCATGGACAGGGACACCTTCCACTAGACCAGGTTGCTCAGAGCCCCATCAAACTTGGTCTTGGACACTTCCAGGGAATGGAGCATCCATAACTTCTCTGGGCAACCTGTTCCAGTGTTTCACTCACCTCACAGAAAAGAGTTTCTTCCTAATAGCTAATAAAAATCTACTCTCTGTTAGATTTGAGGAAGTAACTTCAACACTAAGAGGGAAATAAAAGGCATGATTTTTACCTAAGCAGCAAACAAAAGCAAGAAAATATGCTGGTTATCCTGAACATTTTAAGAGTACAGCTATTTAAAAAAGGTGACATAACAAAATTGAATTGGAAGATTTGAGGAAAAGAATTGTTCCATGTCAGTCATGAGTTATACCTTTGGCAACTTCATTGATGTGTAAGTCTGTAGAATTTACCTTAGCAATATTTAACAAGGAAAAGAAGATGTCTACAAGATACTTGTATGTACAGAAATACGTGCAGTGAAAATTTAAGGAAGTATCATTGTCTCTAATGGTTATTATCAAAGTTCCAGGATGAAGAGCTAGAAAAAAAATTTAAAAAAAATAATGGATTAAAATGATACGTAATTAAAGTAATGATAAAATAGTATGGTAAACTCAGGTGGGTAACACACATAAGCTTATTAAGTGATTATGTTGGCGAGAAGAAAAATACACTTTATGAATCATTGTATTACTTACCACTAAAAGTCAAGTCATATCAACAGTTGCTATGCTGTGGTTTCATATACATTTCCTGCGTGTTCAGGGAAGCACTGTGATCTCTCAGACATCCCAGTGTGGTCATCACAAATTAGGCTGAAAGTGGTTTACAGTTCAGTTTAACCCCTTTAACTGAGCTTTAAGGCACCATCAGAAGTATTCCCTTTATCTGTATTTTTGACAGAAATTTTCAAATCTCATCTATGTCATAAATCAACCATCCTGACACTACTAAATGGTTAATTCATTGACTATGACATGACTCCTGCCATATTAAATTTCTTATCTTGTGCTGTTTCTTCTCAGATATTATTATAAAATGTGTTAAAATATATGAGACTTACAAAAAATACTCTCAAATATATATGATAAACTGATTTAGTAGCATTATTAATTATTCAAAGGAATAATTCCTATTCAAATTGTGTTTCAACTCCATTCACTCAGGTGACATGGGAGAGTATATTTTAAAAACTAGTTGGGAGTAACCTGTCTGATTTTTGTACCTTCTTATGATCAAATCCATACAATTGACTGCATAAATGGAAATATTCGTATGTTAGAAGAATTTATTGATGTACCTATTTTTAGGTTTTTTAACAGAAAAGACAGAAGATTTTGCCACTGCATTTGATCTGAAAACCCTGACATTCCTTTCTGTAGTTTCTCTTCCTTTTTCACAGGATCATGTTTCTACTCTCTCCATCTGCAATATTAAATTGAATGAAATATTTCAGTTAAAGAGTTATTCACATTTTCAGATCCATTCTTTTTAACCCTACATGATCAAATGCTACATGGTGGTGATGTTGTTTACACATCTTACTCATAATTTCTGAATCTCCTTCTTCATAAAATAAAATGAGAGCATCATATCTTATCTTCAAGATACCCCCTGTAGAATGCAAATAAAATGTTATGGCAAACTTAGTTAACTTTTGGGTGCAATGACTGAAACCAGTATCTCCATTTGTAGTTAAAAAGGAAAGAATGATGAATTCATAGAGACATGCAAAACGTTGTCTAGTCCACCTGGTGCCGTACTGGAGTAGGGAGTATTCATTTCAAGGGAAGGAGGAAAACAGGTGTCATTGACAGGAATTACAGCACTTCCTCTCTGTGGGTGCTAAAATGCGAGTTAACAAGGAGCTGCCTGCTGGACTTTTCTCTGGCTGATCATTTGGCCACTTCTGAAGCCATGTTTAAGCTCCAGAGTGATGCTGGGACACTCGGCATTGAATTCAGCTGAAGTAGCATTCTGATTGTCCCTGAATTTTGACCTGTGCAAATTCAAATGCATGATTTTTATCTGAAAGCTTCTATTGAAAAGTGAGGTAACTGATCAATTTCAACTTAAAAGTTGTTCATTAACATTATAGGTGTTCTCTTACTTACATGAAGATGAACCACATTTCGAACAGCTGCAGTAAGTATTTCATTGTATGATACAATATAGTCTATCTAAAGTAAAGCTATAGTTAAAAACAAGAATAGCGATACAATTCCTTTTATGTTCTTTACTAGATCTTACTCAAACACGGAGCTATTGATCCATTCCTTTACTTCCAAATCCTTAGATGAAACTCATTAATTGAAAATCAAATCACATAACTGAAATTTTAAGCCATTTCATTAATACGAGTAGTTCTCCTCCTACTACTCCTACTCCTCCTTCTCCTACTACTAGTAATTCTCCTCTACAGTGTGCATTGTAGAGGACCAATACATAATGCTTTAACCTCCACTGCAATCTCTATGTTTTTCTGCAAAACAAGTAATACATAACTTGATTAGGATCTGTTTCTGGTCTGTTCATTTCAAAGTTTGAGCTGTCATTTTGAAGAACCCAGCCAAAGCATAGCATTTCAAATCAGGAACTGGAGACTGACTAGCTGCAACATAACAGGCTGGTTAACACCAATATGACTAGGAAGTAAAAGATATTGAGTACAATATCTCTCATGTAACAGTTACCCTCTGGGAAGCAAATCTGTCCAAGAGCAACTAAGAGTACTGTATTAAGACATTCCCCCTATGGAAAGTTAATAAAAATCCTGTGCAGAGTTAGTAAAGGAAAAACGACGTGCACCCTGTACCATGAGTAGTACGAACATGGGGGCCAGAGTAGGGTTTCCATGTTGTCTGAACACGTCCAGGATATCTCTGTGTATCAAGGGGATAAACACTTAAGCCTCTTTACAGTTTGTAAACACAGACACCACAACCGTGCACGCCAATATTTGCAATTGGTGTTATAGACTAAAAAATTGATGTACACACACATACTGGAAGGCATGTTTACATTGTGCAGTGGAGCGTGTTGCAGAGATCCCTCTGCTAGCGGCCGCCAAGGTAAATTCATAATAGGAAATAGTGTCACTGCATCAACATGAAGTTGAACCTCAGAGAATTTGCTTTTCTCTGAGGCACTGACACTGCAGCATTGTGTTTGGGATCAGCTCTGCCTAGAGCTATGCATTGCCATAGGGCCATTGCAGCACTGTGTAAAGCCAGCTGAGACCTGGGGTCTGTTATGCAGAGCCTTTGTGACCCAAATCAAAAATCAGTCTTGAGAAGCAATTGGTGTTTGCAGGCTCAGAGAAATAAATGGTACAACTTGTCAAAAAGTGGGTGAAATAGAGGGCTATGCTGAGCAGTATCTATAAACCCTCAAAGGGACATGCTGGTTATGTACAAGCTCAGAGAAGTCTGCATTAACATACTCTGGTGGACACAATTCTGCTGAATGACACTTTGTTTGTTTGTAATAATATAAACTACAGACTGTGTATGAGTGGAGATAGATATGTATATATACTATTACAACTAGCAAGTTTTGTCAGAAGTTCTATTATTAATGGACGCTTGAGTATATATTCCCTTACTTTAGATCAGTAGCAGACTTTCTTATTAAAAAAAAAAAGGCATGGAGGGTATCATTAAATGCATACAAGCAACGACAAACATGGAAAGAGAAACAAAACCCTTTGGTCCATGTATTATTCAAAACTAGGAGCAATTAACTAAATTTATAGAAGTGGTATAAAAGTTAGCAGAGACCTCTTTAGTCTTCCAGTTCAAATATTGCCATTCACATTAATAATTTAAGTTTCTGTTGTGTCACCCGCCTTGAAGGGAGAACATATTGTATGGGGGTATCTGTGTATGTGTGTTCAATCTCTATTGTAAAGTAAGTTTTAAAAAGTTACTTTAACTTTTTAAAAGCTACTTTTAAAAGTCCTTTTCTATATTCAGCATTTCAGTTCACAAACCTTGGTTCACAAACTAAAAATGGTACAGCATAAAGACTTAAACTAATGGAAGCTGTTGAACAAAATGCAGCGAGGTACAGATTGGCCACAAATTAATTTCATTTGGAAATTTGGCTAAGGTTTATAAGCATCAAAGGACTGCTATCATTTCTTTAAGACCTAATTGCAGTAGCAGGGATCAGAATCACTTTGAAGACAAACCTGACGCTCACTTATGTAGTTATTAATATGAGAGTTTATTGTGTCCATAGTTTTTATCTATTGTTTTATTTTTATTTTAGTACAATTTAAGGAGGGCTTATATTTATTTTTATAAAGCATTATTAAGTTTGCAATGTCAAACACTAGGAGGTATTGTTGACCATCAGTGCAGTTCCATGAGATAGTTTTAAATTACATGGGTGAAATGCTATGTTTCTTAGAGGGTTCTTGCTTTTTTTAGACAGAGCTTAGATAATGAATGTCTTTTCTTGTTCAATTATTTTTACCTATGTGTCCTAACACTTTGTTACTGTTAGGACACATAGGTAAAAATGTGTCACTGTCAATCCTCACTGAATACAGTCAATTTCCTCAGTTATTTTTCTGTGGTGCCCATCACTGGAGTCCCTGAGAAATTCATCAATAGTAGTATATTTTGAAAATACATTTCTAAGTACATGGGATGTATTATCTTTATTTTACATATTGCTAAATAAGTCATAGTAATCTGGGGAGGCAAACAGTCTAAAACCTCTAGATTAGTTTTCAAAATACTGAACTTTTTTTGGTAGTCGCATGTTTAGTATGTCATCTTCAGATAGAACTCTGAAGGTCCTACAGTCCTGCAGCTGAGATGGTGAAGTGTACAATCCAGCACAGAATCTAGAAGAAAAAAATCATCAAGTGCAAAAATTCCAGTTTAAATGAATATGCACAGCATCAAACCCATTCAAAATAAGGGAGAATTTGAATCCATTTCGACATGGTGACATCTGTGTGCCATTTTCACTCTGCAGTGCCCAAGTTCTCCGGTGAGAGAGGACTGTGGACAACCACCATGCTCAGAGTGTGCCCTCACTGAACCTCGAATCCGGGTTCAGCTCCCTGCAGCAGGTGCCTGATGTGCACACAGTCCAGTGGAGAGCAGCAGGATCCAATGACAGACTCAGGGTTGTGCAATCCTGCATACGCACCGAGATGGCACATTGCGACTTGTGATAGCCTGCACTCCCTGCTCACGTAAGTAACCCTTCCTCAGTGAGTCTGAGTAGGGAGAGGAGAACTACTCATGAGAAATTCCCATGGGCTCTCTGTTGTAAGTTATCACAGACCGTGGGTTTTAGATATATTCTCTAAATATGCATCATGGAGGTGACTAATTGGTCCTGCATGGTTTGCTAAGCTGAGCTGTCAAAGTCCTTATCATTTTGCAGAGCTGAAGTATGATATAAAACAAGAATGCTGTCAAACTTGAGCAGCTAGACTTGTACTGTATTGAACATTCAACACGTCAGTGGATGAATTGTCTGTTGACCTTTTTATAGACAGTTTTTGGCTTTATTGATCTGAAAACTATGAAAATTCTTATCTGCTTTGGTAGGTTGCAGCAAATGACTGAAAACTGGTGTTACATGTTCATGTTCTGAACGTAAGAATCCTATGGACTGAACTTTCTCACCATAACCTGAAATGACTTGCAGAGTTAGGGATGAAGATAAGATTATTCTGCTCTTTTCTGTTGCCACCATCAAGCAAATTTTATCCATGGCAGTTTGACTGTCAGTCTTCAGTAGGAGATGGATGTTGTAAGCTAGTAGTGATTGTTGCAGATGGTGTCTAATTTTGAGTGTGCGTCTCCACCTCCTCACCTCCTTTGAGTGCTAACAACATTTCTGATGAAATGAAGGTAGAGTCTGAATTATTAGTAATAAATGGAACAGAGAGAATCATGTGTAGATTTCAGATCTGAAACCGATTCTTGTGAGCTGCTGATTAGGAAAGTAAGCACAAGTGTCTATAGCCACGCTGGATGTGACATTCTGTGTGTGGTTAGTTCTAATATATGCTTATGGGCTGATGCCTTCATACAAATACGGAGTAGAAGAGTTATGATTCCTTTTATACAACACAATAAAACACATTTATGTCTTGTTTATATTGCTTTTAATAATTTAGGAATGTTGTTAAAGTTTCTGGAAAGAATTTTGGACACCATAGATAGAAAACACTGCCCTAGATCAATTAAAATAGGCAGTAATGAATGCATCAAATGCAGATCTGAACTGAGCAGCTTACAATCTCTATGCTGAAGAGATTTGAAGAAAGCTTGTCTGTTTTTGAACTAATTACATGCTCATGGAAATGGATGCAAAAAATATTTCTGTAAAAAGCTGACTCTTTTGGAAATTGAAGGTCAAGTAGAGTTTCTTATTGAAATTTATCTCAGATTAATATTGACACAAAGGGCTGTTTTCCATTTTTAGCCTTATCAATGCAATAACATTTTTGATAGGGAAAATATTGCCATGAAACAAGGAGACTTTTTTTCCTGTCTTCACAAGAATAAACAAATAAATTACTCTCTACAATCTAAGAAAGAAGTAGAAAAGTTTGACATATGTTTCATAGCAGGCAGTGAGTTCTTAAGCCTTCTAAAACAAACACGATCCAGAAGGCTGATCATCTCCATTTTGTGTTTCTGTCCAACAAGAAGAGAAACAGGAAAAGTAAGTTTGCTTTTATGGTGTGGATCCTGCAGTTTTGGAACTCCTTTGTATGCTCATTTGTTCTCTCTGAATCATTCTTGCAAACAGGTGGGGAGCGCTTTCTTTTCTTGCAGGTTTTGGATTGAATTCAAGGCTCCAGGAAGCCCGAGTCTCTTATGCTGGTGAATTTCAAAGCAGAGTTGTGCTGCAAAGAAGGGAAACCTGTGAGTCCCATGCTTTGTTAATGGTATTCCAAACACTACATTTCTTGACTCAAAGATTGTAAATCATCAGGTGATGACTTTTGTTGAATCAGACTCCTCTGTATCCCAGACTGTGCTCTCATACACATTTTATCCTTACTTTTTTTCATGTAACTTGCCAATTTACATTTAGGACAAATCATTTAGGCAAACACCCCTTCTTGGCTCAAAGATTCTCGATGACAGAGAATTGCCTGCATCTGTTGAAAAGCTGTTTTTGTCATTATATACTCAACATTGCTAAATGACAGTCTTCATTTTCTAAGGGAGGAATCGATGGGGGAAAGCCTACACTGCATACATCATCAGCTGAAGCATTTCCCAGCTGAGCACTAAGTCGGTTTGCTGAAAGATTTATGTCAAAATTTGGTTAAAATCAATTTGACAGCCTGGTTTTTCATACTTAGTTTCAGTTCCCATGAAATCAGTCCAGTTTTATCCCACAGAAGTGAAGGTGGATCAGATCAGAAGAAAGAATATTGGTTGCAGGTGGGAAAAGTGAGAGAAGCCTTTCACTGCGTTAGGAGTTGTTTGGGTTGTATGTAGCCACATTGGAGCTGTACAAGAGTCACTTCAGCCTGTTCTCTAGGTTCTGTGGTGTATTTCAATTTTGCTGCATATCATAAGGTTTAAATGATTTTTTTTTCTTTTTTGATTTGTGTAACACTTAATAAGTACTGAGCTGTTTGTGCACATTATGGCTTGAAGCTCCATCAAGATAGACCCTCTTTTGAACCAGCTTTTCATGGGCCATATTAATTTATTACATTTACACTGATTAGAGTGGCTGAGTAAATACAACATGCAATGTTGTAATCAATAATGTGAAGTTACTTTCCCTTCTAGAGGTTCCAAGCTGAATTGATAAGTATTACTGAGAGTTCATAATAAAAATTTTGTGTATTTTCTCTCATATAACATTATAATATCCTAGATTCTTAAGTAGTACAAAGAGGTTCCAGTGTATCAGACCTATAAAATCTTGATAGTCAATTAAACTTTTTCTACTAAAGGATTCCTTTGCAGATAATCACAAAATTTATTGTGCTGTTCTCAAAGCAAAGGCTTTTCTCAGCATCCTCTCAACTCTTATGGAAGTAATGATTATCTCTGTGCTGTACAATCCACTAAATTCAGTGGTCCTGGGAGATGATCCACCTTGACACCTTGATAAGCAATATACTTTGACAATCTACTTTTACAGAAGCTAGGGGAAAATTCCTTGGGTTTAGAACTTGCATTCCAAACTGAGAAAAGCAGGCTTGGGGTTTAGTTTCTTCTTTTATTTTCCTTTTTTTTTTTTTTTCTTCTTTTTTTTGGGGGGGGCGGCAGGGTATGTGTGTTTTAACCGAAAATGAGTATGTCTTAGGGTCCTAGCTTAGAAGTTTAAAAATCAGAGAAATTGAAGTGATGATGGTTTGTGCTGGTTCTCACATTGGTAAATAGAGGGATAGGGTAGAAATGCCTGAAAAAGCAGGTCAGAGCCAGAACTGTACATGAATAGGTAAATAAAATGGGTCTAAGGACACTTCCCCTGTATAAAGAGCAATGGCTGTTTTACACTATGCAGTTACAATATGTAAGATTAGCCAGGACAAATCCTATTAAAATCTTAAATACACAACAAGCCTAGCCACTGTCTAGAGCAGTGTATAACAAAGCTCAGTATTTAATAACAATGTCAGGTTAAGTGCTAAGAGAGGGTGGAGTCCAGGGCTATGGCATTGGTGAGGATTTTAAATGCCCACAGTCTGTGCACAAGTTCAATCCCTCTTGCCCTTGCCATTCCCTGAAAACAAGGCATTTAAAACTCAGAGCCACATTTCATAGTGTGAAAACAGTATTTGTTGAAACACTGAAAGTCAGAAACAATGCTTTTGTTGGCAGCCTTCTTGACATGTGCTTATTCAAAGCAGGGAAGAAACGGTGCGATACAGAGTACTGGAGAAACAGCTCTAGACAGATCTCCCTTGCATTACTACTTGTCTTCATTCCAGTAACTACAAAGAGTAAAACTACTCATGATAGAAGTGCCACCACACTGTGCCCTGGTGGGTGTGCAGAGAACCTTCTTGCCCCTCTCTCACGGAAATGCTGGGAGATTAAGGAGGAAAAATGAAAGGAATGGTAACTGTAGGTAATGTGCTGTACGGTGGTACAGCCACAAATTCCCAACAGATTTGCTTACAGCTCACTGTTTCTTGAAGGCATTGCAACTCTGGTTAAGGTGAGCTAAAAGAGTACCATCTGGAAATGGAATTGAGAGGGGCTAGGCTGAGCAGGAGGTGTTATGGACAGACTGCTTCCTTCATGTGTTACTATCAACATCTGCAAGATCACTGAACTTAAAGAGAAGGTTTACCCTCTATAGTGAATAAGGTATTTAGAGAGTTTTGAGGCTATCCTGATTATTGCCAATTGGTCCTTACATCCTCAACACTGGATTCTGACTAGCATCTTTGACTGCATTATTTGAGAATAGCCATAAGTCTTTTCATGTTGCTAGCAGGAAGTGTAATCATCATAAGAACCACTGGTAGTTACAAATTGAAGTCTGATTTGAAAATCTCTCTAATCAGGATGAAACTGCAGTAAAAATTCCTGGCAGCTGACACACATAAGGATGTACAGCAATGCTCTGGAAGCAAAAGACTTGCAAGCCTGCCTCATGTTAAACAGGAAGTAAAAGGATGCTATTTTACAGACCTGCTAACTGGATATTATAGCAAAGTGTGTGCACTTGCCTGGCTAGCTTCTGGTGTCTATTTTCCTCTGCATTTTCTGAATACTTGTTGCCCATCCAAGGTTGATATTGTCAAGAAGTGGCATTATCAAAATCATGAATGAAACATTAAATGGCTTTATGTCCAGAACAGATACTGATTTATATGTTCATACAAAAAACCAGAATGATTTGCGATATCAGTATAATATACAATAATAAGTTGCTATATTAATTTAATAAACTATTAATTTATAGAATTCCTATCTTAGCAATTTCCCATTCTCTTAGGTATTAGTGCAAAATCTTTATGGTTTGAATATGTCAGTATTTTTTTTTCTTTTTTTTGGAGTGAAGAGCAGATTTTATCATGACAGTATTTTTAAACAAAATATTGAGCAAGTACACAGTCACAGAGATTGCCAAAAAGTTGTTCTGTTTAGTGCCAAAAAGCTAAATGAACATTTTGAAGTCAAGCATCGTCAAAAACAAAGACTAGCTTGTTCAACCATTATCTAAGAGAACGAGGACTACAGCAAAGAATACAATTTTGTAGTTGGTTTCCTCCCAGAAGTGCATTCTCAATACTAAGATGTGCTCTGCAGATAGGTGTCTAAAAGAAAATTTCTCATTTGTTCAGTAAGAACAAAGTAGAGAACTCTCACTTTATTTTATCTCAGATTAATTCAAAGCTTTCTCTTGATAGTAACCATACCACCCATAACCACACAGGTCCCAAATTTGGAATTCTTGTTCGGCCAAAATGTCTTGTATGAAGGCCTACAAGATTAAATCCATTTGTTTCCCCAATGACTGTAAAAACCAAAATTGCACTTTCACCCAGAGAGGAAAACTGGTTCATCTAATGTGGATAGAAGAGTCATTTATTCCTGGTGGGTGTAGTTGTATACTAAGGAGTTTAAATATGCTGAGCTGAGCCTGCACGTATGAGGAGAATGCCAGTTTACACAGGGCTTCTGCAGGTGTCAGACAGCACCTTTTCCACAATGGAAGAGACAAATATTACTCTATCTGTCACAGGTCCTTGAAAACAACCCTGAATACCAAGAGCTTCACTCTTGGCTAACTAAACAGGGAATAACACACCTGGAAGGGCATTTTCTTATTGAGAGCTATGGTGCAGCATAAACAGAGTGCTCAGAAATCCGTGTTGCCAATGTGCATGTCACAGATTCTTTCCATAATTATATGCGCTAAGATCAACACATTTCAGCCAGGAAATTTAAGTCTATTTTGAACAAAAACACTCAGGTCAGGGTAAAACCTGGACTCTGAAGAATATTCTGTCTTTATCTGTAGTAGAACCTTCAATTGAACTAATGAAATACATTGACCCTATGGTCACCGTAATTAATTATTTCAAACCTCTGTGCAATTATCCTGTGGTTTGTGATTGTTTGCTTGGCTATTTGAGACCATGGATACCTGCAATGTGCAACATCCTGTTGACAAGATCACACATTTTCACATCTCAGAAATGTAATACTTTAAATTCTGAAAATACTCAGATGCTGTCCCAGTGACATTCAGTCCAAATCAAGCCTTGGTTCCAAGTCCCATTTCCCACTTGTTGGGCAGGGATTTGGTTGATGACTTCTGACTATGCCTCCGAGCAGGGCTACAGGGAGGCAACACGGGTCTGCAGCTGAAGGAAGGCAGTGTCCCTTAAGTCCTTTTCTGTGCTGACAAGTAGTGAAGTAGGAATCCAAGAAGCAAAGCTAATGTGACAATGGAGTGAGGATGCTGAGGCAGTTTGGATGAAAGGCTCCTTTGGTGCACAGAGGGGAAAAGGACCATTTTTTGAGTTAGTTGAGTCAGAAAATAAGGGAGGGAGGTTTTGATGCTTCTCATTATTAATCATAATTAATTATTATGATACAAGTTAATACAAGCTAAAGATGAAATTCTGCATTCGCATGAACTTAATGACTGATGGTTGTGGTTAGAGGTACTTATTCTGACAATTACTTGTTTCAACAACCAGCTTCCAGATCACTTGTTTGTATCTGCCATCTTTTGGAGTTACAGAATATTTGCCTACTTTTATTTCACAGAATCACAGAATCAATTAGATTGGAAAAGACCTCTGAGATCATTGAGTCCAACCTACTTGTTTGTTTTTTCCATATTTGTTCAAGGTGCCAGCTGGGAAGTGGCTTCTGCTCAGTTTAGAAAGTAATACCTACCCTGCTGTAGGAAAAAAATTGTGTTACATTTCTAACATGATTGTTACATTGGGCAAATGATTGAAAGTGATGGTTTTCACACTGTGATGCCATTTTGGAATTATGTAGGATAGTCATGTTTAATTCTAGTTAAGAGAAAAACAGGATTTGCCAGTTCAAGATCAAAATTAAAGGAGGAGCACAGCAGAGATTTCCAAGTTAAAATGTGAATTTCCTGAAAGTGCTACACCTCTCCACTCAATTAAGGACAGGGATGCTGTAGTACTTAGTGTTCTATCTCTGTCTCTTGCTTTGTGTAGCAACAAGTAGTGCAAAGGATTGGAAGGAGAGCCCTAATCACCCAAACAGTGAGGTAGCAAAAACTGCCTCAAGGGACATCAGCACTGCAGATCTGTTGCTGAAGGAGAAAAAAAACCCTATCTGGGTCTCAAGTAAGACAAAGTGAATATGTAAACCTTAGACAAATTCTATTTTCATACAAAAGCATAGAAAAGTATTGCATGGAAATGCAATTTTTCATATGAATGGTGGGATGAAAGTAGGTTTTTTTCAGAACTCTTTTAAGATTTCTGATTTCATCTGCTGTTTGATTATCTAGATGAGGTAAAGAAGACAGTGTCCTGGACCAGCTAATACTGGCTTTTTTTGCCAGGTCAGACCCTCTGACTCCCCTATGAAACTGTTTCCTGAGACATTTGTTGATCTTATTTAATATATCTTTTGATAACCAGACTTCCAGAGGTATCTGACTACTGCAGTTGCTCTTCAGCCATCCAGGCAACAGACAGTAACCTTTCCAAAACTGCTGCCCCTGAAGTCATTACTAAATTTTTACAGAGACTGACTTGGAGGAAATTCTGTTGCCAGTATTTAATTTGTTTTATATGATGTAGTAGTGTAAGACTTAAAAATAAGACAAAGATATTTATAATGTGCATGAGTCCTTTGGGAAGAATAAAAAAGTCTCTTTAAAAGGAAAAAAAGTAAGTCAAAATAGGATTTGAGGACAGTTAAACTTGTGAGTTAGACCTGGTGGAGTAATTATTAGCCAGCTCAATTTTTAATAAATGAGCACAAACCCACTGACTTTAATATATAAGCACACAGCATTAGGTTTGCATTCAGCCTGTTCTGTAGAGAGAAATGCTCATATATCAGTGTATAGACAATTTTTAAACCAGATACAATGCTTTAGGTGGGATAGGAATCCTTAATCCCAAATTCAGTATGTGTGAACACCTAGCTATAAAATATCCATATTTCTTGTAAATAATGTCCCCAAACGGGATCACATTGGTCCCTTAAATGAGGCTTCAGAACAGAGCTTGTGCTACACTTCAGTCTCACACTTAAACTCTCTAAATACTTAAGTTAAAGCAAGAATTCCTTATTTATTTATTCTTTGTTATCTATCCATGATAATTTAATTTAAGCTAATGAGAACTAACATCTGTTATTTGAAAACCCTTGACAGTCCTATAGTCTTCTATTACTATTCTGATACAAATTCTCCCTAAACCCCTGAAAATTTGACATAAATTTAAATAAATATCTGTATCAAATGTCTCATAGGGAGCCATTGCTTGGATACACCTAACTGGAAAATTTCTGTTCTGTTACCAAAACTTAGTAGAAGTAAATACTTGGGTACTGTGAGCCATCCCTATTCTACATGGCTCTCTTGATTTAATTGAGTTGGGTTCATGACGTGCTGTAAGAGAGGAGCACACAGCCACTGCTGTTCCCTGGAAAAGAGATGTTAAAACTGGGATTCTCTGCCCTCCGCTGAGGCCACTCAGATGTACACCTGAACATTAACACCGAAACCATAATTTACATCTTCCAAAAGCCTAAGAAAGTTTGGATCTGGATCACACTCTTTTCTCCTACCTCTGGTTACAAACTGACCTTTGCCTGTTCCACATTTGTTTTTAACATGGCTCAGACCTTAGTCTAGTAAAAAGGAAATGGCAATTTAAGGAAGATGGCCCAGTACAGAAACAATGACCTAAGAAAAATTAAGGTGTTGGATGACCTAAAGCCAGTCTTGAGAAGGTGACTGTGGAAGGTGGTATGAAGTCATGAACATAGAAAGAAGAGCTGAACTGCAGTCCTTATGTATATTTGTAAGTACAAATATCTTGGTCTCAGACCAACCTCTGCTCTACTAGGTGTGTAATTATGGGGCAAAATATTTCCACAGTGGTCTGCAACAAAAGAACAAAACAACAGACAGCAAAACAGGCACGAGTAATCATATACAGGAAAAAGTAGAAAGCGTGGAAGCAGGATATAGTACAACATACACAGAGTGCATCTCTTTGAGTAAATATTAGCAACGAATTACTGCAGATATTGATCCAGGTCAAGGGAAGTGGGTACGTGTGTGAAATCAGCTGATCTGTTCAGCCACTACACACCTGTTCTCTTGGAGGCATTCCATGGACTGGAAGGACCAAGTGCAAGACTGAAATGCCAAAGCACCCTGCCACAGCCCGTTCTGCTGGGCTCACAGCATTGCACAAGGCGATCATAAAAGGGGAACTTCATGAAACCGTGCGCAAGATGGAAATACCCTGCAGGAAAAACGTCTGCCCCCTCTGAACATTCACCTTCAAGATGTTACAGTTAAGGCTGGGAATAGGTCAAGGAGGGAAATGAGCTGCATTTTAAACCTCTGTACCCTGCAGTTATTTGTGTTCAATCAGTCACCCACAGCTAATGTTTCTCCTTCTTTTATCTCTGTTTTGACAGATGCAAGCTACACAAGACGCACCATTTGTAGAAACAGCTCTTTTAGGGCATGAGGAGGTCCATGAGAACTTCCTTCAAGATGCATCCACTGTGTGGTGGTGCTGATGGCAGAAGTTTTCAGTCACTGCTTACACTGACAGACACCACATATTGCTACTTCAGCGGTCATGGCAACAGAAAGCAGTGTTCAGAGCAGAGAATGGTCTTGATAATGACCCTTTTAAAATTTTTTCAATAATGCTCTTTAGAGCAAATTTGACAGTGCCACACAAACCACCAGGAAGGAAGAAGTGGCTCAGTTGGAAGGAGCAAGAAGGAGAAGAACATGGTAGCAATGAAAAAGGCTGGAAACTAGCTGGTTTTATACTGGGGTGGGAAAGGAGATGTCCACCAGTGACCAGCCAACTCTGATAATACATTTTGATGATAAAGACTAACTATGAGAATGGGTCATAAAGAAATAACTCATCTCCCCCTGTATATAGAGATACAGTCAGAGGTCACCTTTAAGTGTATGGGATCATTGTTCTGCTTGGTGGCTTTCTGAAATATTCTGTCAGTTCTAGGATTAAATAGGGATCCCTGCTCCATGTCAACATGGATCTTTATTGTGCTGTCAGTCCTGTGTGTATGCAGATGGGTGATGGATTGTACATAGATCTCTGGGAGGAAGTTGATTGTTTTGATGCCTTGGGAAGGCTGACCTGAAACAGAGACTGAACAGAGCTAAAGTATAAAGAAGGTATGTATTGAAAGGCTTCCAGGATCCACCTTGGGCAGGACAGGATCCTGACAAGGGCTACACCCAGGGTGGACTAAGAATGGTCACAAAATGGCTAATTGGTCACGAGATCTTACATTTTTATAAGTTTTGTTCCATTTGCTTATTGGGGTTTAATTGTCCAATTACAGCTTCAGGTTGTGAGATCTCATCCTTCTCCTTTCTCTCTTCAGTCCACAGTTGTTTATGCTGTTGGGCTGAAAGTTGTCCTTGGTCCTCAGCAGGAAAAGGATTTGTTTTGTCTAGCTACTCTGTGAAGAGAGCTGACTGACACTTAATATGAGGCTCAGAACTACACCTAAGCAACACAGAATCTGAAAATATGAAAGCTAAAACTTAAGGCATCAGTTTACCCCTTTGGAATCTGCAGCAATCCCCGAGTAATGCTCCCAGGAACAAAAAGGTGCAAGACCTTAACAGATGTAGCACTCTCCAGTTTGATTATGTCCAATGACCCTGTGATTTCATAGTTGCACTTCTCTGAGTTAGAGTCTCATAGCCAGCAACTCCTCCCAAAACTCAGACCCAAAGCCCAAAGCTATTGGATAAACCAGTTTTACCTTCCCAAGGATGCAGGGCTGTGTTGTATTTCTGTGTTTGCCATGCAGAGGAGCAGAAGACATATGTCAGTCCATTATGTGACACAGCATCCAGTGATGGGTTCCTGCTGTCCTTGGAGGTTCTGGAGCTCACCCGTAACAGCTCCCCATCTGGGCAAACTTTGGATTTTATGTGTGCACCCAGTGAGGAGGGAAAGCTGCATCACCAGTAAAGGGAAAAAGCAGGAAAAAAAAAACCCTTGAAGCATGTAAGCCCTTCATTGAGTAATTTTTGTTAATGTGCTAAAATATCTCTAAAAGGATGGAAGTTTTTCTGCCTCACAGATATTGTTGTTTCAACTGATTTTGGGGGATGAATTGATTGTTTGGCCATTTGCACGTTAGAATTGCAGACAAAACCAGAAGAGATGTGAAGCCAGAGCAGCATGGACACCTCATAGATAATTATAATGGGATGACCTATAGAGGAAAAGAGTGTCAAGTATTTCTCAGAAACTGGCAATCCATTTTTAACATCTTAGAAAACAAAAGCAAACTCATTTACTCCTCCCTCTGACACACTAATGTGTGAGCTCATATTCTCTATCTGGCCAATAAAAATATTACCAGTGTGTGGAAAATTAAAGAGTAGTACTTCCCTTTAAAGAGAACATAGAAACAACAATAAAGAGGTAGAATACACATATATGAAACCCATAAATGTTACAGTAAAGGGCTTGAGATAGGTGTAGGTATATATCTGGAGAAATCAAACAAGAAGTTCTTTAAAAAGGGGATTTATAAGAAGGAGGAGGAAAAAAATTGTCTGGCATTAACTGAGAAAATATCAAGCAGAAAAATCCCTGGTTTAAAGTAAATTAGAAAGAGAAAATAATTTTTAAAGGAAAATGCACACTGAGGAACGAAAAAGGGTAAAAAGAGCAGTAATATAGTTTAATTGAAATAAATTCCTTTAGGAATGAACCTAATGGAGGTGGTTTGTGAAAGACATTTTCATGCTAACAGGAAGTGAAGAAATACTAAAAGCAAATACATAAATAATGTTCAGGAGTAAAGATGATAGTTACAGTTATGATTCTTTTTCCTTTACAGATTTTCAAAATCCCTCATTCCTCCAAACCTTTGACTTCATCAATTTTGAAGTACACAAGTTTGTTGCTGGGTTTTTTTTTTTATATTCAATGCTATTATAATTTAGTGCAAGTACATGCCAGTGCTATGAATGCTCACTACTGGTAGCTCTAACTTTAGTACTGTGTCACATTAAAAATGGACTTTATCACCCACTTGGAACTTCAGTTCTCAACCTGCTGCTCATTTCATGTACCTTGTAAGAGCCAAATTCTTTGGCTGAAGGAAGCTTTTAGTTTGAGGGCAACTCTGAAAGTCCACTTTATAGGTTCAAAAGAATGAATATTCTCAGCCAAGTTCAACAAGAGTTTCCCTCCCCATCAGTGGAACATACTATTCCTGCACTAGGATATGAGTATGAATACTTCCTTTCAGTCAGGAGACCTCACAAGTCTCTGTCTGAGCTGAACACTGAGCCAGGAACCTCAAAGGAACCTAAACTCTCCCAGTGACTGGAACATCCTGATGTAATCACTCAACACAGTCTTGGCTTCCATGACAGCTTAATAAGGTATGTGCTAGAGGTTATTTTCCAGGTATGAGAGAAAAATCTGCAGTCTTTTGTTCACCTCTGTGACACTTTCCCCCTTTATTCACTCTAAAGTAGGAACCATTGCTGCAAGAAAATTCATACAAATGGAAAACCACCTTTCCACCAGACATGCAGCAAAGATATGTAAGGGATGTCAAATTAACATTTTCGGTACATTCTCCTCCCTGACAGACATTTATGAAGATGAGAATGGAAAAAA